>JAQQSV010023199.1:0-10423 GCA_028646515.1 Pseudochirops corinnae
CACTGTAGCATTTGTCCAAGAAACAGAGGTGAAGTTCTACTTTTGTTTCCTTGTACAAGTCATTTCTCTTCCTTTGGGCCCATTTGCTCATATGTAAAATAAGGGGAACAAATGGCTTCAGACGTCCTTTCTGACCCTAGATGTATGAGCTTATGAAATTTGTATTTGACGTCCTCGATCTTTTCAAGAAAGTAGAAGGTCTGAAAGTATTTGTTTTTCATATTTCTATGAAAAATAAAATCAGAAGAGAAAGAAAACATGTATATGATATACTTGCTTTGGTTTCTGTGTTATTTTATTTTATTCTTGCCTAATTTATTTTAAATATAATTCCATTTTTTGAAAGTCCTGGTACATGCTAGGATTTGTATGAAGAAAGAGTTCAGCACCTGTACTAACAGAGAAGCCTGTAACTTCATTTTTCATATGCGCTATTAAAGGATACTGCAACAAGAAAATTAGCCAACTCTTAGAACAAAGAGTAAAATGAAAATTAAAAGGGCCATGAACACTATAATCCCTGGAGATAAAATTGCCATTTTTTCCCCAAAATTTTCCCTCTCTCTCTTACTCTTAAAAAATGCCACCTTTCTTACTTTCATAAAATGACATTCATAATCCTAAGAATGTCTCCTATGTACCTTTCTCTTTTATCTCTAATTAATAGGCTTTGTTTCTTTTCAAACACAGTGCATGCTATGTATTGTTAGGAATACTTTATGAAAAGGGATTACAATCTATATTCAACATCAAGTCTCTTGAACACTCAGAATATGAGGAGAAGAGTAACTAAGCCTTGGAGCAAAATCTGAAGCCAAGGGCTTATATGAAAACCATAAAATTTTGGCCTCATTTCCCCAAAAGCTTACTGAAGAGTTCAATGTTTTATAACTAAACTAGAATCGAATTGGGATAGTGGGACCTTCTTGGCCTCAAAATGATTATAAGGCAAAGTTGCCTACTTCACCACCTATGCACAATTATTGGTCAAAGGTTATCTCTAGGATCACTCTTGGTGCCTTAATTAACAAATAGAGATGTACTCTATGGCCTCCTTGGAGAGGTAGTAGATTTCCCTTTCCTTGGAGGTTTTCAAGCAAAGGCTAGATGATTCTTAAAGGTATGTTATAGTAAAGATTCCTTTTTTGAGTGGGTTTGATACTAACGTCATTTCCAGCTCTCAGATTGTGAGATTCAATGATAATCCTTACCATTGGTGTGACCTCAGATTCCTAGTCATTCATGGATACTGCCTTTTGTCAATAAAATTCTAGAGATTTTGGAAGTCTAATGTGCATTGGAGGCAACATAGATAAAGCATTGGATTTGAAATCAGGAATATCTTGGTTCCAATCTCACCTCAAATACTTCCTAGCAATGTAACTGAATGACCATAGCCAAATCCTTTAACCTCTCTGTGCCGCAATTTCTTCATCTATAAATTGATGGAGCTATGCCCATGATAAGCTCAGAGCCCCTTTCCATCTATGATCTATGACCTTTCCATGTGCATGGAGTATAGTTCTTTATATAGACCTAGCAATTTCCTTTAATGAATCTGTGTTCCGGAGATAGTATTTTAGTGCCACACATCAATCCCTCTGTCTTCAGTCTTTAAAAAGAAAGCTATGACTTTTCTAATATTCTCCCAACCCACTCTTTTATCTCCTTTGTAAGCCAACTTATAATACTTTTCAGTTCTGTTGTTATTTTCTCGGTTTGGGCACTTCTTCAACTGACGTGAATCGTCTATGCCCTCTGGGCCTTGTTAAAATGTCTTTAGAGGTACTGTAGCCAGAATATGTATTACCCTATGGTCAACATGAGATAGGCCAAACCATTTGAGTAGAGATAGTATCTTATGGCCTAAATCATATTGGACAAGAATCTGCAATTAGCACAAAACATTCAGGATACAAATCAGTACGCATTTTAAGTCTATATCTAGACAACCAATCTATGACCTCATTATGTATTGGAGTTTATATTTTAATTCTTTTCATGCAGAATAAGTATTCTGTAGGAATTCTTTCTCCAAACATTCCTCCTTCTGTTGAAAACAACACGAGGTTCATGACTTTAGAGCCATTCATGTTTCCTCCTCTCTCCATCTTCCTCCTTCATTATCATCCTGGTATCAAACATTTGTCAAATCTCTGCCAGAATCTCTTACATATTGCCCACTTCCCTCCACTCACATAATCATCACCTCTCTTGTTCAAACCTCATCTCCATTTGCCTAGAATATTACGGCATCTCTGACTACAGTCTCTTCTCTCTTCAATCTATGTTAGGGGTAATTAAGTGGGATTATAGATAGATTGTTGGATTTGGAGACAAAACTAACAAAGCTCAAATTCTGCCCCAGACACTTACTTGTGTGATCTTAAGCAATTCACTTGCCTCTCTACTCTCAGTTTCTTCATCTATAAAATGGGCCTTCTTCATAGGGTTATAATGAGGATTTAAAAAGATAATAATTCAATTATTTTGAAAACATTGAAACACTATATAAATGCTAAATATTATTTACTATTATTCTGAGAATTATTTTCTCAACACTCCTCTTTTTAGTAAAAATCTCTTTGAGTATTAAGAGAAAATACTGTAACTGACTAGGCCCAACTTGGACCTCACAAATCAATATCAGACAAGGAAAACAACTCTAGACTAAGAAACCAAAACCTGGTAGCAGTCCTGATTGTTTTGTGTTATTTTGGAAATGGCAATCAGTCATAGGTTTCATTCTGCTCATCTCTTTGAAAAAAATGGACCACGAAGATGAACCAAATGAACAATGAACACTATGGTCCCTTTCTCTGCAAGAATTTCATTCTATTAATTCTAGCACAATGCCTGGCATATAATGAGCTCTTAGTAGATGTCAGTTTCAAGGTCAGTTTTCCTTTGGGAGAACACAAACTGATTGATCTTTACTTAAATTTACCCTCATACAGTAAATTTAAGGGTCTTTTTGAAACAAATAAGATCTTTATAATGAGTTAAATATCAGACATAGAGGTAGGAGATAACTCATAGATCTTCTAGTCCAAACCCCCTCATTTTACAAATGAGGAAAGATAGATAGATAGATAGATAGATAGATAGATAGATAGATAGATAGGTATAGACATTTATATAGAGATAGAGATAGAGATAGAGATAGAGATAGAGATAGAGACAGAGATAGAGAGAAATGAGATGACTTACCTGGTTACCCTGGTCATAGCACCAGAGACAGGACTTATTTTCTCTCTTTCTAGAGTGAGTGTTCATTCTACTATGATCAATCACACTGTCTCCTTCAGCCAGATGAGTAGAGAGGCAGCCTGGAGAGAACCCTAGTTTTTGAGCTATTGACTCTGGGTTCAAAGTCTTTCTCTGACACTTGCTACATTAGGTGACCTCAAACAAGTCACATTCCCTTAAGCTGCCTTCAGGGGCCTTTAGATGCCTCATTTGTAAAATAGGGGGGTTGGACTATATAATCTCTGAGGTCCCTTCTGTCTCAAAATCTATGACTCTACAATTAATTGTTCCATGATCCCAAGTAACATAGATAAGTAGACTAGATTCTTTAATAACAGTTTGTAAACTAAGAGAGGAGAAATAGAACTATGTCTAAAGCTGGTCCCATCATTTTCTCCATTCCCCATCAAGCCCTTGGAAAACCAGTTTTGACATCTGACAAATTTAAGAAAAAGGTGGGACTGCCTTCAATCACGCCAACCCTCTCTTCCATTTTTCACTGTGGCTTCAAGGCAGGCTCCAAATCCAGAGATCCAAAATTACTCTATGTGTCAAGTGCAGAGGGAAACCTTTGTTAAGGTACCCAGCAACCGAAGGAATAAAAATAGTAGCTTGATTCTCTCTCTCCCTATATGTCAGTACACACTGCCTCACCAGTCATTTTGTTTTATTATTATTTAAGGTGAAGGTAAATGTTATAGATAAGCAAATATAGATGAGGAAATACTGCAGCTAGTTCAAGGTATGCAATAGGTCGTAGCCCAAGCTGATGTTTTCAGATAGAGCAACCTCCTCTAACTAGTCACCTTGCTTCTACGGAATTGTAAAACTGTTCCCAGCAAATAAATTCCATTTTACTACATAGTATGGTACAGAGGGGCAGGCACTAAGCACAATGTATATCGAAATAGTGGTGATCTTGCCTCACTTGTTTAAAACACACAAATAACAGAGGCCTGTTTCTCATATGAAAACACACTTGGCTAATTGAGTTCTGGGATGCTTTCTTATTGCCTGAGTGTCAAGTTTCTTTTGTTTCTCTAACCTGAACCATATGATTATGTGTTCTAACATTAGAATGATTGTTCCGCTTCTTTTGTATTTTATCAAAGAGAACCAGTTAAAAATACTTTTACAGTAATAATCTTCCTAAGTTTAAGAGATCCAAAGAGACTAAAATAAATATCCAGCACTGAGATTGTGTAGGAAATAGTGTCATACATCTTTGATATTTAATTCGCAAAATTCTCATAAAATGCTATTATGCAAAATAAATTCTACACTGTAAATTATCTGTTAGCAAGTGTCATTTTTCAATTCCACTTCCCAATTTTTCCAAATGAATTAGTTTTCTAATTCATTGTATATATGTATACATGTATATGTATACACACATGTATATATGTGTGTAAATATGTATGTACATATACACATACATATATGTGTATATTATATGTGTACATGTATGTGTTTCATGTGTGCATTTGTAGTGTGCGTGTGTGTGTGTGTGTGTGTGTGTGTGTGTGTATAGCTGTAAGAGTGAAATTTTGCCTCCTGAAACAGAGGTTAGTCTTTAAAAAGAAAAAAACACAGACTAGCCAAAGGAGTATGGGTCAGCCCCAGCCACTGCCTTACAAGGCTCCGTTCCATGTTCTGGCACAATTCTGTGGATAAATCAAAACTGTGCGATTAATACAGAATCATCAAAGTGGAATCATTTGTCTGGTCCTTTCAGCTTTGTGACCATATGGGAGAAAAATCAAGCCAGGAAGATCTTCTTTCATAAAATAAAATTAAGAATATCAATATCTTGAAAAAGGATGTAGTCAAATAGAACCAGATTTGGGACTTGCTTGGCACAGCTGTACAAGGTCATGGCCTCCTTGAAAAGCAAGGAAAGTTATGATTCAGTGTTACCAATAATGTGCAACTGATTAAAATGAAATTATTGGATTCTAAGCATGGTATGCATCATGGTGACATTTTCCATTAATCTTTTTTTGGTTTTGAAATTAAACTAAGAAGGAGTCTTCTGATGTGAGATAACCAAGCTGACACCCCATTTAGCATGAAGACAAACATTGCTATCGTTAATAGAACATAAGCACTAATGCCAATCAGATAGACTTTCTTTTTATGGACCTGATGGATGGATATTCACATGAAAAGGAGGTAAAGTGAGCAAAGAAAGGTATAAATTTAAAACAGAAACCTATCTTGCCCCTCGCTTTTTAAGAAATAGGGTTGAGATAAAGCCCATATTGGAGGACATGGAACTATAAAGTTGGTGTGAAACGATAGGAAGGATATGCAGGAGTTAGAGGGGAAAGACCTGGAATTAGATCCCAACTCTACTGTTTATTGACTGTTATGACCTAACGCAAGCCATTCAATATCTTCAAATTCCAGATGAATGGGTAAAGCATTACCTACAACACAGTGCCAAGGAGGCCTGTGACTTTGGGCAAGTCACAAACTCCTCTCCATCTCCTCATCTGTAAATCAGTAACGATAATAGCACCTACCTCCTAGGCCGATCATAAGGATCAAGTAAAATGATAAATGTGCAGTGCTTTTCAGCTTGAAAATGATATACAAATGCCTTTCATTGCCATTATCCGAAATATTAATATATGAGGAATCAAATATATTAAAAAATGTGAGGTTGGCTGTTAGCAACAACCAGGGTCAGTAGATACAGGAGATAGATGCAAACACCTTAATATCCAACATACAGAATAATATTTGTGCTATATAATATATTAAATGCATTTTTAGACAGTAAAGTTCCATGAAAATATTTTCTGGTGTTACTGCTACTATTTCCTACCCAGATCATGGGACCATGGTGAGAAATTCCATTCTCAATTACGCTCTACCTACCTTTATACAAACTCAGCTATTTTGGGGGGGGAGGCAATTGGAGTTAAGTGACTTGCCCAGGGTCACCCAGTTGGTAAGTATCTGAGGCCAGATTTGAATTCAGGTCCTCCTGACTCCAGGGCTGGTGCTCTTTCCATTGTGCCACCTCATTGCCCCTCAGTTGTTTCTAACAGAAGAATTGCTGCACTAGAAGAAGCTGAAAGCTGGAAATGGCTGAAATTTGAGCAGAAGGTTTAAGCAGGCAGAGATAACCTCAAATGCTAGAACTTGAAAGAATGCTTACATGAGCACTGGACATGATCATTGGGTCAGATTAGAAAGTGTTCCTTCTAGATGAGTTTACCCTCATCTGGGAGTTTCAGAGCCTTGTGTGCTTGCCCAAATCTCACCCATGCCTGTTAGTTCTTCCTTCTTGGATCCCAGTATTCTTGATATGTTGACCCATTTCTGTTCCATGAACAGGTCTTGTACCTTGGATCCCAATACTCCTAAAATGCTGACCTATTTCTGGAACATGAACAAGTCTCAAGCCTCTGACTCTTCTCTGTTTGTTTCTCTTGATCAGCAGTCTTTGGTTTTGTGTAACCCTCCACTTGATTTTGGTCTTTCACATTTCACCTGTCATCATGGTTCCTGCCTTATTCTACTCTAAGAAAGATATAATCCAGCCTGGTTGTGCCAAAGAGAGCGATATTCTTTCTAAAAAAATGTCAGTTATTGGCACTGATCAGAGTGAGGGCATGAAGAGGGACCCGGTAGTTGAATTAAGTCTTTGAGTTTGAACTACATTTCCACCTGTGTCCTTAAAGAGTCCAGTCAACAGCTAGGTATTAAGCATTCCAGCATTGGTTTGATAATGGTTCATGTTACTTGGCAGACTCCAAAGTATTTATGGAGAAGGGAAAGATAGAACATGAATTGTCAGCGACATGACATTGTATGTGATTGTGGAAGAAACCAGAAAGATAAATTTGAAATATACACTCCAAAGAGATAGCCATCTCTTGAAAGGGCCATGGATAATCAAAAAATTAGTAAGCACCTAATGCATACCAGATATTGTAGTGAGTGCTGAGGATCTAAGTACAAAGAATGAAATTATCTATGCTTACAAGGAGTTTACATTCTAAAGGGAGAGAGAACAAGTACATATAAAAATAGATAGAGCAAAAATATAAACTAGACACACATACACACATACAAAGCAGGGTTATTGGTTTGTTTTGGAAGCTGGAATGTACAGTGGAGAGAGCACTGGATTCAGAATTTGGAAGACTTGAGCAAATCCCTCCCCTGAAACCCTCATGAACTGCGTAACCCTGAAAAAGCCATTTAATGTATTTGCCTTAGTTTCCTCATCTGTAGAATGGGAATAATAATAACACTTACCTCACAGGGCCATTATAAGTATCAAATGAGATAACACACACAAAGCATTTTGCAAATGTTAAAGGAGTAAATAAATACTAGCTATGAATATAGTTAACATGGGCGTTTGTGAGAGAAGGGTAGAGTAGTTCAGGTGATAAAGAAAAACTTCATCCTTCAATTATTCATTTATGGCAAAAGATTGTAGTATCATAAATATAGAACTGTAAGAATCTCATAATAGCCCCACACTTTTAATTTGAAAATAAGGAAACTGAGGACTAGGAATGGTAAGTGACTTGCCCAAAGTAATTACAAGGGGTATACACCTGAGACAGGATTCAAAAGCAGATCTGATGCCAAAGTTAATGGTCTTTCAACTTTGAGTTCAAACAAACCTCAGAGAGCTAGATGGATACAGGGGAGAAAGGAATTTCTTTTTCTAAAATAAAATACATATTCCATGCCTCCTCTTGGATCATAACCCTGATCTCCACCCTGCTTCCCCTCTTGCCATCACCATCTCTGAAGAGTATATTACATAGAGCATTCTAGTCAATAACGCATGGATTTTGAAAAAGAAATAAACAAAACAAGAAACATAGAGCTCGTGTTTAAAATCCATACTAGGACCACAGAAATGTGGCCTTGCTTTTTGAAATTACCTAGAGCTCGATATGTGGGATGGGATCCCTCAGGTGAAAGTCAGGATAAGAAATCAAAGGAGTAATATGGAGTCTTCTCTACAGTACTATCTGCACTGCTGGACCCTCCAGTTCAAAATTCCAGCTCATCAATGTTTTATAAAAGTACAAAGATATGAATGCACCATTGGGCAATGCAGAAACTATGAGTTACATTGAAGTCACTCAGTGACCACTTCATTTGGTAAAAGCCTCTTCCTTAACATCCAATAAAAATCACTTCCATTGAAAAATATTCTTTTGTTGGAACAACATTGACAAAAATGGAAGGTTGCTTAGGAATATCCCAAAGGTCAAAGCTAAAGGATGCTCAAACATAGAAGCAAAACTTGTCTGTTTACATTATCGAAAAATTTATTTATCACTAACCTGTGGAGGAGGGCAAATTTCAGTCCCCAGGGGCAAAAGTTGCTTCTAGAACACCAAGAAAATCACTGAAATTCATTTTGATGAGTTCATTCCCTTCATGAATATTTCATCACCTCTTTTCCTCTCAGGGATAAACATCTCTAGTCCCCTGGTCCCTGGCCTGATACATCTAAGGCTGAAATGAGTCTACCCTTGTGGTCAAACGGCTGGACAATTCCTTCTTCTATCACACATCTGTTCTCATTGATTTTTCTCTTCTATGAGACAGAGAGACCTCACTGGTTTTGCATAATTCAGCTTTAATAATGTGAAATAGATGACTTGATATCAAAAGCATTATATGGTATTATACGGTTTCAAAATAATGAATAAGGTCCTCAAAACATTTCATAAGTCAAATAACATTATGAAATTATATATACTTGGCTTCAAAAATATCATTGTATTTTTAAATCATGAATCAGTTTTCAAAGCATTGCTCCATTTAGTCTGGAAATGTAAACATGAAGAATCTACCCTTTGTGAATCATATTGTCAAAAAACATTTCTATAATTTAATTCAAAAAGCTTGTGTCGAATGCCTACAATGTGTCAGTGTTGTAGGCAGTATTGATGATACAAGGCCAGCCAAAATTGAAACCATATCTTCTTTCGAGGAACTGAAATCGTAAAAGGGATATTAAATCTACTTGGAAAATAAATTCAAAGTAGATTCAGCATAAAGCAGAACTAAGAAGATTCCTGTCATGAGAAGGGATTGGAATTAAAGCTTCCTTAGTTTTTACGGTAAGGTAAGGTAAGGTAAAGTAAGGTAAAGTAAGGTAAGGTAAGGTAAGGTAAGGTAAGGTAAGGTAAGGTAAGGTAAGGTAAGATAAGGTCATTCTGGCCTTTACCCTCTTCTCTCCCTGTGCTCCCTTCCTTGGCAAATCCATTAATTTCCATGGCTTCAACCACTACCACTATGTGTTGTTGTTAAAGTTGATTTTCAATCATGTCTGATTCTCCATTTGTGGTTTTCATGGCAAAGATATTAGAGCTGTTTGTCCTTTCCTTCTCCAGATCTTTTTACATATGAGAAAACTAAGACAAACAGTAAGTTAAGTGACTTGTCCAGGATCACACAGGTAATATGTATTTGAGGTCAGATTTTAATTCACAAAGATGAGCCTTCCTAACTCCAGGCCCATAACTCTATTCACTGTATCATCTAGCTGTCCCCAACAAGAAGAAGAGTTCAATCATTTTAGTTATCTACAAGATTCTGTAACCCCGTATTAGGGTTTTTTTGGCAAAGATACTGGAGTGGCTTGCCATTTCCTTCTCCAGCTCATTTTACAGATGGAGAAACTGAGGCCAACAGGGTTAAGTGACTTGCCCAGGGTTACACAGGTTGGATTTGAATTCCAAGACCAGTGCTCTATCCACCATACCACCTAACTACCCTGACCACTGTGTAGATAATCCCTAAATTATCTTCTCCAGCCCTGACCTCTCTCCTGATCTTCAGACCCATAGCTCCATCTATGGTATATCTTCATCCAGAGGCTTATAAAACTCAAAATGTCTCTACCTCAAGTCCTTCTCCTCTTCAATCTCTCCTCTACAAAGTTATCAAAGTGATATTGCTACAACACAACTGTGATCATGCCATTCCCCTACTCACTCAAGTAGCTGCATATTACTTCTAGAAGAAAAAAAAATATGCCTACATATCTGTTTGGCATTGAAAGCCTTTCACAATTGTTTCCCAGCTTATTGTTCCAGGATGATTACTTCTTACTCCCTCTTATGCATTCTACACTCTAACCACTCTGGCTTCTTTGCCACACCCTCTATTTACACTTATATCT
>JAQQSV010023200.1:0-10423 GCA_028646515.1 Pseudochirops corinnae
TTGATCATGGCTTTCTGGTAGTCCAATAATTTTTAAGTTGTCTCTCCTGGATCTGTTTTCCAGGTCAGTGGTTTTTTCAAGGAGATATTTCACATTGCCCTCTATTTTTTCATTTGTTTGGATCCGTTTGATAGTATCTTGATTTCTCATAAAGTCATTTGCTTCCATTTGCTCCACTCTAATTTTGATGGAATTATTCTCTTCAGAATGCTTTTGAGATTCTTTTTCCATCTGGCAAAGTCGATTTTTTAAGGCATTCTTCTCCTCATTGGCTTTTTGGGCCTCTTTTGTCATTTGAGTTAATCTATTTTTTAAGGTATTAATTTCTTGAGTCAGATTGCTGACACTCTTTTCATCATTTCCTTGCAACATTCTTATTTCTCTTCCCAATTTTTCTTCCACTTCTCTCATTTGGTTTTCAAAATTCTTCTTAAGCTCCTCTATGGACTGTAACCAATTCATATTTTTCTTGGAAGCTTTTGGTTCAGGAGTTCTGACTTCATTGTCTCCCTGCTGTTCCATGCTTTGATCCTTTTTGTCCCCCCAAAAAAATCTAAAGTTGGATTGCTGTGCTTGCTTTGCTTCTTTTGCTTGCTCATGTTGCCACTCAGTTACTTGACTTTTGAGCTTTTTGCCACAGTGAAATTCTGCTTCCAGAGAGGAGAGCTTTGTCCCAAACCACTGGGGTTTTTCCAGCTACCAGAGCTATTAGTTGGGTGCTCTTTGAAGCCTCCACAGGCTCTGGCACCTGGTCACACTCCCCAGGACCTCTACCCAAGACAGCGATCCAGATTCAAGCAGGTTAAAGCAAGAGCCATTAGCCCTCAGAACAGTTGCTTGGTCCCCCCTATGATCTGCATACTAGGAGATCTGAAGCAGTCATGTGGAGGCTGCTGCATAACCACTGTGCCTGAGCTGCTTCTCCCTTCTGGGGGCAGAGGCTGGAACGCACTCTCAGTCCCCCAGTTCCCAAAGTCCACAGTGACCTCTCACTTTTTCTTTGGCATTTATGGGTTGATAATTCTGGAAATGCTCTGGGGCTAAAACCACAGGTTCGCCCAGGGCTGGGCTTGGCTCCCAGCATGCTACGATGAACCCTTTCTGTCTGTCTGCCAGGCTTCCTTCTGTGGGAGATTTGTTTCTCTCTGTCACTTTGTGGGTTCTGTAGCTCTTAAGTTTGTTTAAAGTCATATTTTATAGGTATTTGAGGTGGTTATGGAGGGAGCCGCAGAGTTTTCCTGCTTCTATGCCACCATCTTAGCTCTTCCTCCACCTGGTTGCTACTTTTTAAGAAGACCTTTGACAAACTGGAGAAAGTCTAGAGGAAAGTAACCAAGATGGTAAATAATCTGAAAACTAACATATGAGGAACAGTTGGATGAACTAGGGATATTTAACTTGGGGAAATAAAGGATAATTTAGGGGGAAAATGATGGCTAACTCCAAATATTTGAAGGGTCATTGTGCATAAAAAAGAATGAAACTTATTCTGCATAGGATTAGATGGAAGAAAAAGGACCATGGGCAGGAGATACAGGGAGGCGATGATTGACTCAATAGAACATACATCAAATCTGTCCAGATATGGAATAAACTGCCTTGTGAGTCAAGGACTTAGAGTTATATCAAGTATTAGAGTCTTGCAGAAGTATTATATGTGGAATTCTTGCACAGAGTAGCAAGTTGCATTAGATCACCTCCAAAGTACCGTGCAATTCTGATTCTCTAACTTAAGCAAATCACAGGTTGACATCTGTACCAAGAAGTTAGCATTTTCCTCACTAGTGAATTGTAAAAGACTTGGCTTTTTAAAGTCACTAACAAGATTCTTTACACCCTGATAACTTTATCAAGTGAGAATACTTCTCCAAAAACACTTAGTTAAAGGCATTATGCTAGGTGTGGGAAAGGTCCTTAATCAATTTTTGAGAAAAATGTTTCTAGCCACTGATGACATGAAATGATGCTATATAGTAAGTAATTTGGAATGGTTAAAAACTTAATCATGGCCTGTGGGGCCATATTAATTCATAATATGGCATTGTAATGGCAAACCATCTGGGAGATAGAATAGCTTCAGTTAAGTCTCTAAGAGAGAATCTTTGGAGAGAATCTCTATCTCTTCTCTGCCCTGCCCTTTGCCAGAAGATGACCTCATGAATTTTGAGAAACTAAAAGCTTGAGACCACTTAACACTGGATTTTGTATGTATTTGTGCAAAAGTGTGTCCCTGGTTTTGGGACATAGGGGCTTCTTATGGACCAATTATGATATCACCTTAGTAACTACCAAAATATAAAATCTAATTGTTTGGCTGGGTAATTGATATCAATTAATCAAGATACCACTAATTCCTTGGGTCTACCCCTCCAGATAATCCTAGAGGGAGTTTTCTTGCCCTCCTCCCTCCCACCCATTACCTATCTGGGAAATGCAAGTGTGAGTTGGAAGAGTGAGCCTAGAGCCTTCACTATACTTAAACTGAATTTGGTTTAACATTTGAGGCTATTCATAGCATATAAAACAAAATCTTCACCAAATTATCAAGCTTTTCAAATGACAACCTAATTAGATAGAGGTTGGGTTATTTCACTCCATGTATGTGACAGGGTCCAGTCATTGGCTTTGATGAGAAATGACATTATATATTACTTTAGTCATCATCTTCAGTGACAAGGTAAGAAAAAAAGGCTATCAAATAACTTTAAAATATAATATATGCCCCAAATAAAACATTTCCTAATTCAATGAGAAAGATATTTGTTAAAGAGATTTTCATGAAAGAGAATAAATGGCTTTCATTATATTATTATTATTAAGTATTTTGTAAGCACTATGTAATATATTGGACATAATCTGTAAAAATTATTTAGATTGGTGCAGATCTACAAAAACACATCTTAATTAGCTAAATCCTTTCAATATTACATTTTTCTGTTAGACTGTATTAAAACCCTTGGTTGGATCTTGAATAGCCTTTACTAAATTATTGACTAGTGATATTTAATAGTACTCTGGTGGCCCAAAGTTAATGTATCTTTCATAGATCCATAGCTTGGGCTATATTAATTTCTACAGTTAATCATGTCTGACTCTTTTGTGACCTTATAGAGTTGTTCATGGACTTTTCTTGGCAAAGATACTGGAGTCGTTGGCCATTTCCTTCTCCAGAGAATCTACATTTTGTAGATGAGGAACTGGGGCAAATAGGGGTTAAGTGACTTGCTGAGGGTCACAAAGTTAGTAAGTGTTCAAGTCTGAATTTGAACTCAGAACCTCCCTGACTCCAAGCTTGGTGCTCTATCCACTGTACCACCTAGTTGCCCAGGCTATATCAATAGGACAATTTCAGACAAGAATTGAAAAATGTGCTAAATTATATTTGTTGCTTACCAACATGTAAGAGATGAGTTCACTAATTCCAGATCTTTTTAATATAATTCAGTAATACATAGTAATAGCTTGCTTACCACAATATCAATGCACATTTATTAGTTGAATACTGTATACACTTACACTAACTGCCTTCATTAAAAGGATTATTCTAGGAATTATGTTAAATACAGTTCAGGTAAGTCAAGTCAATCCCTTTCATAGGGATTGCACTCTAATAGTGGGATATGACAAATACACAAACAAGTATAATAGAAAATACACAAGATAATCAACCAGTCATCCAATAAACAACATTTAAGGGTCTACTCTGTGCCAGACACTATTATGCTAAGCACTGAGGATGCAAAGAAACGCAAAAACATAGTCCCTGCTCTCAAGTTGCTCACAGTCTAATGGGGGAGACAACATGTAAACAACTACATACAAAAAGATATATGCAGGATAAATTGGATATAACTGATAGAGGAAGGGGCCTAGATTTAAGGGGGGTCAGAAAAGGATTCCTGGAGGAACTGGGCTTTTATATGAGACTTAAAAGAAACCAGAGACGTCAGGAGGTGGAGATGAGGAAGAGAAAGTATTCCAAGCCTGGGGGAAAGCCAGTGAAAATGGCCAGAACTGGGAGATAGAGTGTCTTGTTTGAGAAAAACATGGAGGCCAGTTTCCCTGGACTGTAGTATGCATGGGGGTGGAGAGTGTAAAGTGCAAGAAAGCTGAAAAGGTGATGGTGGGGATGTTATGAATGATGTTTTGAATGTCGAACAGGATTTTATATTTGAAATTGAATGTGATGGGGAACCACTGGAGTTTATTGAGTAGGGGCATGGCATGGACAGACCTGCCCTTTAGGAAGATAATTTTGACAATCAATTAACATTTATTAAGTGCTTATTATGTGCTAGGGCACTGTGCTAAGTGCTATGGATACAAAAGGAGGAAAAAGACAGTTTCTGCCCTCAGGGAGCTTACAGTCTAGTAAGGGAAACAAGAAAACAAATATATACAAAGCAAGTTACATACAGGATGCATAAGAAATAATTAGCAGAAACAAGACACTAAAATTAAGAAGAATTGGAGAAGGCTTCCAGTAAAAGATTGGATTTTATTTCGGATTTAAAGGAATTCAGGGAGGCCCAGGCATGAAGTACAGTCAGAGAAAATGCCAAGAGATATCATGTCTTGTTTGTGTGAGTGACAGAAGGCCAGTGTTGGTGAGTAATGTGTAAGAACACTGGAAAGGTAGGAGGGAGCTAGGTTATGAAGGACTTTTAATATCAAACTGAGCATTTTATATTTGTGTATTTTGTATTACAGTGGGAAGTCCTGGATCACTCTTAGGTTGTAAGCCTCAGGGACTGAGAAGACGCTGGTACCATAGGTAAATTAAGAATGGAGGGTTTAGGGAGGAAGATGAGTTCAATTTTAGGTATCTTGAGTTAAAATATCTATGGCCATCCAGTTCAAGATGTTCAATAGGCAGTAAGAGATGGAAGACTGGAAGTCAGGAGAGAGTTTAGGGCTGTATAAATAGATTTGAGGAGCATTAGCACAGAGATGATAACTAAATTCATGAGAATTGATGAGATGATCAAGTGGAATAATATATAGGGAGATGAAAAGAGTATGTGGGACAGAGCCCTGGCAGAGGTTCACTGTTAGCAAATGAGATCTGGATGAAGATCTAGCACAGGAGTGGTCAGATAGGCAAGAGGAGAACCAGGAGAAATAATGCCCCCAAATACTAGAGAGAAGTTATCAAAGAGAAGGTGACTAATGATGTCAAAGGCCACAGAGAGAGCAAGATGGATTAGGACTGAAAAAAGTCCAATTAGATTTAGTAACTAAAAGTTCATTAGTGACTTTGGAGACAATGGTTTTGGTTGAATGAAGAGGTCAGAAGCCGGATTCTCCCAAGTTAGGAGGAGTGAGAAGATAGTGGAGGTAGTGATTGTAGACAGCCTTTCTAAGGAGTTTAACTATAAAAAGGAGGAGAGATGTGGAACGATGGCTAACAGGGATGGATGAATGAAATGAGGATTTCTGAGAATCGGGGAGACGTGGACTTGTTTGTGGACAGTAGAGTAGCAGCTAGTAGATAGGGAGAAAGTAAAGATAAGTCAGAGTAGGGGTGAAAGAGGTGGCAATCTTCTGAAGAAGATGGTATGAAATGAGATCACTTCCAATATAGAAGGATTTGCTTGGACAAGGAGAAGGGCCACCTGATAATGTGAGATAAAGATGAAAGGGGAGATGACAGAAGGTGTCAGAAGGCATCTGGAAGATATGACCTGAGGAGGGGGAAAAAAAAATCTCCACAAATGGTCTCAAAATTTTCAGTGAAATGTGATGCAAGGTTTTTAGCTGAGAGTGTGTGTGTGGCAGTGGGGGGAGGGGGAAAGGGGGAAGGAAGCTATGGGAAGTTTGAGAAAGGATGAAAATATTTGGAAAAGCTGCTGTGATGAGTGTGATAATGAGTTAATTATGGAGGTGTAAAAGGATTGCCTGGCTACAACGAGGGTCTGTGGAGAATACATAACAATTTTGCAGCGATTCGATCAGCACCATTTCATTATTTTCTCTGGCTTCATTCAGCAACATATGAGTAAGGATGAAAGCAGAAGATAGTAGGAGTAATCCAAGGGTGTGACTTGGCAGGATAAGAATGGTAATAGCATAAAAAGGGTTTGAAAGGACTCAGGAGAAGAGGATGGTGAAAAGTTGAACTGGTTTACTAAGGGGTCAAGATGGGGAAAGAAAAAAAGAGTACAGGGGCGATGACCTGGGAAAGCACCAAAAAGTCAAGAGATCAAAAGTCATGGTGTGGACAAAGAGTAGGGTTTGGTATGGGAAGGGAAAGGGAGGGGGAGAATGACGATAGATTGTGATCATTTCAGGGAATTTCAGAGTTCATAAACATGGAAGTGGAGTATTTGTGGGAGGTAACAAGATCAAAGTGATCTGGTGACTGTGTCTGTGTGTAACTGAGGTGGGGGTGAAAGAGTTTGAATGGGAAATGAACAAATTGAGGAACTGGAAGATCAGGTAGTGTGGATATGTTTGAAGGAGTATCCACATGTCTGTTGAAGTTCCCTAGCCTGGCTGGAACTGTGGAGGAAAGAAAGACTTTGAGCCAGGCACTGAACTCAATAAGGAAAAGATGGGAAGTGTTCCCGAGGTTGGTAGACAAGTTTCCAGAATTAATTAGTTAGCAAATATGGATTTCAGTGAAGCTCCAAGGAGTAGGGGTTACCAAAGGATACACATCAGGGACTAGAAGTGGCCATGGGAAGCAAGGAGTATTTGTTCCAACTCTTCTACCTTGACCAGCGAGTTAAGGGAAAGGAATGAACATGCAACCAGTATTGGAAATGGTGGCCAGGGAGGCTGCATCATTAGGAGAGAGCCAGGTCTCAGTAAGAAGTGAAAGAAATTCACCCGTATATAGTAGCCGCCAGGAACTGTGCTACATTTTTACAAAGATTATCTCAATTGATCCTCACAACCACTCTGCAAGGTAGGTTCTATTATTATCTCCATTTCATAAGGGAGGAAATTGAGGTAAACAGTGGTCACACAGCTAGTAAGTGTCTGAGGTCAAATTTGAACTCAGGTCTTCCTGACTTCAGGCCCAGTACTCTATCTACTGTGCCATCAGCTGCCTCTAGAAGAAGAAAATAAAAAGAGAAAGGAAAATATTTAAGATGAGAGTGTGTTTCCTTCAGAGCAAGTAATCCAGAGAGCACACTGGAAAGGGTGAATAGCTTTAGAGTGAAACATTGGAGGGTGTTGTGTGGAGGGGGATGGGAATAATGGAGTGGGCAGTAGGGACAGAGAACAGTCTATTAATGAACATTATTCATTAACAAAATAATGATAGCCTGGGGTTTGGGATCAGTGGGATGGGAAAAGCATGACCAAGTGTGAGCTTGCTGATCACTGACATGGGGAAAAGAGTTAAATATGTTAGAAAGGTAGAAACTGCTACATGATGTCCCCAGAACAAATGATCATTATTTATTTGGGATGTCTCATCCAGATAAATGAGATTACGTATATAGTGAAGCAGTCCCCCAAATGTAACATGGGGGTGTTGTTGTGGGGCTCAAAGGCAGGCAGAATAGAGGAAGGGCATTGGGACCAAAAGCTTGGCCACTCTGCTCTCTTCAGATGGGAGGAGAAGGGGTACCAGACTAGAATTGTACCTATCTACCCCTGTAAACGTTGTTAGTCTAGGGCAAAGGCGGGGAATCTGCAGCCTCAAGGCCACATGTGGCTCTCTAGGTCCTTAAGTGCAGCCCTTTAACTGAATCCAAACTTCACAGAACAAATCTTAATAAAAGTATTTATTCTGTACAACTTGGACTCGGTCAAAAGGCCTCAAGGTCGAAGGTTCCCTACCCCTGGTCTAGGGGATGTGATTTCCAGGTTGAAGAAAACTTTTGATCTCTACTCATTAATAGGGAAAGAAGAGCCCCAAATTTTTTTATCCAAGGACTGATTTCTTTCTCATCAAATACCAGTTCTACAACGAATACACAAAGTAGATAACAAACACTATTTATCCAAGTTGACAGCAAAACACATGAGAGAAAGCATATATAGGAGAACATATACCAGATAATACAGAATGAAGGTGCTCTCCCATTGGAATTGAGGTAATTCAGTTTAACTGAGAGAAAATCCCAACTCTTACTTAAGGGGAAATTCCCCGAAGTCTCTAGTATATCAAGCCAGGGACAGGGGCATGATGGAGACTGCTAGCTCTTCTCTTGCTGGCTTCTTCTCAGAGTCTTATTTCCTCTTCAACAATGTGAAGTAGGGGTGGTGTTATCCATCTCCTCTCTCAAAGCAAGAAGCCAGAAATGTCCAAAACAACTACCGAAATTGAAGAGCCTGGAGAACTTGGTGAGAATGAAGAGAGGATCCTTCTTCCCTGCCACTTTTCACCAATTCAGCTCTGCCCATCACAGAGACATTTGAGTATTCTGAGGAAGTCATTATCAAGAGGGTGGGAGACAGAGCACAGGAAACATCAAGGTGGGAATGTAAAAAGCATGTAGGAAGGATGTTGAGAAATCTAGTTTGACTGAAACATAAAATATAGGGGGAAGTAGTTTATTTTACGCATAATACCTCACACTCTTGCTCTAGAGATCAAAAAAAAAATTTTTTTTTAATTTGGTACCTATTAAGCTACAGGAAGTTAAGATGAGTAAGATAAGGCTGGATCCATTAACTTCAGCTACTCAAAACATGGTCTTTACCAACTGTATGTAACCTTTATTTCTCTCCACCTGTCTCCAATTCTGAAACCCATGAAACAAGATCAAATCAACTAGCATAGTGTCTGGACCACAAATATCCAAATAGTCCTTTTAACTTTTAACTTTCCATAACAAAGTACCCCTCCCAGTCCACCACTCCCTACTGTATAGCCTTCTCTTTAGAATGCAAACTCCTCTAGCACCACTTTGGCTTTTATTGTATCGCGAGACTTAGCATGTTGCTTGGTTCTTAATAAGTGCTTAATAAATGCGGGGGCGGGGTGTTTCTGTGTGGGGGGCTTATACTAGGCCTATACCCCAAAGAGATCTAAGAAAAAAGACCCATATGCCTAAAAAATAGCACATGTTTACAAATTCCATTTTCACTACCCTCATTTTAACATGCCTGAAAAAATTATTACCATTCAGACTTTGCTTTAAGACCTCTAAGAAGGAAAAATTACAAGATCCCTTGAGGTAAGTAATGAGTATTGCATCTCAATTTTTCATGTGTAATATGTAATGCTCTGGCCTCCATTGCATGAAAACAAGATGTTACATTTCACTCCTCCCCCAGGGTTCTCTAGTACCTTTAAGGGAATTGAGGGTACCTAGTTTTTCCACTAATAGTTCCAGCCTCTACTGATGGTGTTGCCCTGAGTGTAAAGGGTATGTCCCCTATACTCCCACTTCCATTTAACCACTAATGGTCAGATTAATTTTTACACAGAAATGTTTATTTCAATAGGTATGATCAAAAATAAGCAAAATTACTCCCCTAACTTTGGGAGGCATAATTTTCCTTCCCCACCTTGTCTCCAAATCATTCTCCAGAAAAGGGAAAGGGATTAAATTAATAGTTTAGCACAATTCCTATTGAGCACAGTCCCAGCTCCAAGTCCAAACTCCCCCCTAACATTCCCCCCCTTACCACACACAGACACACACACACACACACACACACACACACACACACACAGACACACACACACACACACACACACACACACCCCTACCCCCTAGAACTTAAATCCCAAGTGCCCTGGCTTCTCTAAACTTTTCTGCTGGGCTAGCTGGCTGTACCATCCTGCCAGCATGCCTAGCTCCAAGGTCACCATGGCTGGAACTCCTGGATTTGGGGGGAAACATTAGTGCCACCTGAAACTGAAAACAACACAGAACAAAAGCAAATGCCCCAAACCCCATTTCTCAAGGTAAAAGACAGAGAGTAAGGAAGGAAGTCTTCCCTCTCCCCAGTTTAGGTCATAGTGAAGAGGTGCTGAATGGCCTATGTAATATATTTTGGGGTAACTTTAGGATTTTATTAATTCAGTTTTGTGTTAAGTTGTAAAAGCCACATTTCTTAACTGTTTCTCCCCTTCCCCCAGCTGTACTTGTCTTTCCCAAGCCCCAGCCTAGAGCTATTCCCTCTCAAACCATTAACTCTTCATTCAAGGTACTACCTCCTTTTGTCCTAGCAAACCAAACCCATCCACTTGCAAATCAGGATGGGAACATCTCACTGACCCCAC
Source organism: Pseudochirops corinnae (assembly GCA_028646515.1). Lineage (NCBI taxonomy): Eukaryota > Metazoa > Chordata > Mammalia > Diprotodontia > Pseudocheiridae > Pseudochirops > Pseudochirops corinnae. The sequence continues at coordinate 10,193 of JAQQSV010023200.1, forward strand.
CTCAAATCTGTGACCTCTGGTCGACCTTATGACGTTTCAGGGCTCAAACCATATCCCCTTCCCCTTCCCTCCTGCTGTTTGTCCCAGTGTATTATGGGTAAAACACATGCACAGTTGATGTCAAGGGTGCATGTCCCTTTAAGTATTAACCACTCTCTGACCCCTCCCAGGCTCCTCCCTAACTCCACCTTTGTCCACCTCATTAGCTTAATGAACTTATGATTTTTTTTT
>JAQQSV010023201.1:0-10422 GCA_028646515.1 Pseudochirops corinnae
CCCCCCCCCCCCCCCCCCCCCCCCCCCCCCGGCCCCATTGATAGTGCTCTGCCACTTACATTTTATGCACCCACTTGTTTTGCATGCTTCCTGGCCCATTAAAAGTGAGCTCCTTGAGAGTCAGAATCATGGTTTTGCCTTTCCTTGTATCCCCAGCACATAACACAATTTTAGGTACTTAACACATCCTTGTTGATTGCTCTCTATTGATCTTCTTAACAACCCTATTTATTAGTCTCATTTTACACTTGCGGAAACTGAGGCTGAAGTGACCACACAGCTCAGTAAGAGACAAAGGTGAGATTTTATTTTTTAATTCCAAGTCAGTAGCATTTTTTACTACACACCAGCTATCATGAATGCCAGCTGTGATTTCCAAGAGAAAATAAATCAACTGATGGGGGTGGGGGGGAAGAGAAGGGAAAGGGAGAGGAACATTTCCAAGTCATCAAATAGTAAAATAAGAGACAGGATAAACTAAGTGCATTTGGCTTTCTCTAAATGGGAATGACATCTTTCTGGACAGAGCCATCTGGTGGTTGAATGAAGAATTTTTCCTCTTTGACCAGAAAATAATGTCAACCCTGGATGAAGCTGGGATGAGATAAGTATCGTTAGCATCAGAAATTTTCCTAAAATCAATCTGTTTGGTAAACTAAAGGTTGTGTGTGTGTGTGTGTGTGTGTGTGTGTGTGTGTGTGTGGCTGTGTGGCTATGTGGCTGTGTAATATAGACTGATAGACAGAAGGTTGGACAGAAATAGATACACATCAAAACAGAGACAAGAGCATAGCATTCCAAATTAAGAACCAGAAGAGACCTTAGAGACCATGCAATATGAATCCTCCCATTTTACCAGTGTGGAAGAGAAAGAGCAAAATGACTTCCTAGGATTTTAACTCCAAGATCACACTCTCTACTCATAACAGCTGTAAACATCTGCCCAAGTCACTGACCCAAATACCACAACAATCTCTGTAAACTAGGGCTGAGCCAGGTGATTTCTAAGGTTGTTTTCATGCTCTAAGTTCTATAATCTTGTGACTTTTTCAAAATTCAAAATTTGTAACACATAAGAATTGTACTAATTAAAATAATTATTATTACTATTAGAATGAGGGGCAATACCATGTAATACATCAAGAGTTAGCTCCAGAGTTAGGAGGACCTGTTTGTGATATACCTAAGGCAGCTAGGTGATAAAGTGGATTGAGGTAAGACCTAGAGTGAAGAAATCAAGTTCAAATCCTGCATCAAATTCTTAATTAGTTCTGTGACTCTAAAAAAGTCATTTAACCTCTATTTGCCTCAGTTTCTTCATCTGTGAATTGGAGATAATAATATCTCCTGCCTCATTGGGTAGTTTGATGACCAAAAGAGAAAATGTACAAAGCACTTTTCTAAACTTAAAGTGATATAAAATAACTCCTCCTCCCCCTCCTTCTCCTCCTTCATCATTCTGCAACTGTCCTGGGACAATGCATTTAGCCTCTGAAGAGTTAAGCAAGTATTATCGAGTGTAAACTGCAGAATGACTGTTAATCTGTATCCTTAAGCTTTTCATATTCTCTTATGCTATTGAAATTATAGATATGGTTCTGTATAGGTGTGTGCATACAGATATACAAATATGTATATATGTGTATGTGTGTATACATATATATACATACAGATATAGAGAAAGGTATATGCAAATATATATAGAAAGAAACATACATATGAGGAAGCAGGTAGGTGGTACAGTGGATAGAGCTCTGGATCTGAAGTCAGGAGACCTGAGTTCAAATCTAACCTCAGACATAACTAATTGTATGACCCCGGGCAAATTATTTTACCCTGTTTGCCTCAGTTTCCTCATCTAAAGTGAGCTGGAGAAAGAAATGGCAAACTGTTCCAGTATCTTTGCCCAGAAAACCCCAAACAGGTTTATGAAAAGTTAGACAAAACTGAACAAAAAAAAAATCAGTAGTAGCCTTTCTGGGAGACTTATGAGAAACAGGAATTACACAGGGTGAGGAGTGGAGAGATTTCAATTGGCATGAGTCAAGGGCCTTTGCTTCCACCCCATGAGCTCACAAAATTCAACCAAGTTTATGGATTGAATTCATTTTTAGTAGTGTCTCGATAGAGAATATCAAGAAGAAATGACAGGAGATGGTTTGAAACAGATTCCTTAAGGACTAAAGAAAGGAACTTAAAAATCAAAACAGGAATCTTCCCCTCCTTCCTCCTTTCCAGTCTCTTCATTCCAAGCTCAACTATGGTGCCCCCTCCAGGAAGCCTTTCTGGATTGCCACAGCTCTTAACCCAACCTCATTCCCACCCTTCCACAAATGCATGAGGTTTACTTTGTTTAATCCCTTATCTGGCTAGTAGTTTACCCTAATAGTAGGAAAGATCCTTTAGGGCAGGAACTATCTCAATTTGGGGGAAGAGTAGGTTTTTAATAAATGTGTTTACTCTGAGATTAGTGTTTAACCTTGACCAAAAAAAGAAACAAACAAACAAACAGGTATGGGAGGAAAGAAGGGCAGGACTTGGATATCTTGGGTATCTGTTTTCAAGAATTTGAAAACTCCTAAGGGTAAAATTATTTACTCTTACTCACCTTTGACCCAGAAAGCAGAACTAGTAGAGTGGGTATAATTGCTGAGGTATATTTAGGTTTAACTAAGAAGAAACTCTAACCATTTGAACTAACCACCAATGAAATGGGCTCCCTTGGGACATAGTGGGCTCCCCATCACTGGAGGCGTCTGAGTAAAAGCCAGATGTCTATTTGACATACCCAAGGTTGATGGGATTCTTTTTCAGGTATGAGTTATACTAGATGGTCCCTGAAATCCCTGCCAATTATGACACCCTGTTAGCCTAACTGTGGTGGTTCATTTTATCAATAAGGCCCCTGGAACCCTCAAAAAGGAAGCTGCAGAGTGATGTCCTAAAAGTTGGAGTGTTTGGGGAGTCAAAAAACCTGGGCTCAAATACTTCCTTTGATACTTTTTTAGCTATGTGAAATTGGGAGAGTCTTTTCACGCCTCTATGCCTCAGATTTCTTATCTGGAAAGTGGATATGATAATACCTGACCCCCTGCCTACCTCCCCAGGTTATGAGGGTCAAGAAATGAAATTTAGTTCTATGTCAATATAACTGGGGAAGGAGGGGGATGCAACTAGATGATACAGTGGATAGAGTGCTGGTCTTGGAATCAAGAAGACCTGAGTTTTAATCTGGGCTCAGACGCTCACTAGCTGTGTGACCCTGGGCAAGTCACTTAAACCTGTTTGCCTCAGTTTCCTCATTTGTAAAATGAGCTGGAAAAGGAAATGGCAAACCACTCCAGCATCTTTGCCAAGAAAACCCCAAATGGGATCATGTAGAGTCAGACATGATTGAAATAAATGAATAACAAACATAATGTCATTTTTATTAATGAGGTCCAAGCTAGTTTTTGTCCCCATAACCAGAGTTGTATGGAGAAAAGGAAGATAGCTGTAATCACCTAGGGCAAGATGTTATCAACACTTTCTAGAAGATAAAATAGGGAAAATTCTAGCCACTACTTTTGTCACGAGGGAGTACTAGAGAATGCAACTGGCTTAGTTTACATAAGATAGCAATTTATTTATGGAAATGTATCAAGGTTTTATCATGCCTCTAAACAAATTAAATCAGTCCTTTGTATTAGGATTACCTTTCCTTGGCCATTGTTTTCTCCGGCTTTGTATTCTTGGGGGGGTTGCCCAAGGTCACAGGGCAACTTTTGTTGATCCCAAGTATCCCCGGCTTTCCAAATGGTGTTCCATGCTGTTTCCAAAGCCTGGAGAACTAGAGAGCAATTGTGTTTGTGAGGATATAGAAAGTGAGAGTCTCAGTTCACTGGCATCTTGAACTTGGATGTCAGATTTTGCTTCATCCTTTTTTGTGGATTTCCTGGTCTTTGACCTCAAGTTTAGAAAAGTCAAAGAAGGTTTTTTAAGTGCCTCTGTATATGCCAAACACTGTCCTAAGAACTGGAGATACAAAAGTGGGCAAAGTCTAATGGAAGTGACAACCTGCAAACAACTATTGTATAAACCAAATATAAAGAGAATAAATTGGAGAGAATCTGCAGGGGAGTGGGGAATCTGGCACTAAGGGGCACTGGAAAAGGCTTTTTGCAAAAGGCAGGTATTAGGCTGAGATTTGAAGACAACCAGGAAAGCCAGGAGGTGGAAATGAATATGGAGAGTTCCAGGAATGGAGGACAGTCAGTGCAAATGCAAACCTCTGTGCCCCAGGCATGCCCTTCTGCCAAAGGATGCTGGGAATTCTTACCTCCTGGAGGTCAAAAGGCTGCCCTCAGAATTATATGTCTTCAAGTATCACTTTATGAACCATAACCACAAAGGATGTGATTTGTGGCTGCAAGATTTGCCCTCGTCACTTCTGTTATTTTGACTCATGTCAGCCTGGAGTCATTGGACCTGGTGTTGAATCACAGTTTTACTATTTATCATCTGACTTCACTTCCAATTTTGATATTGCCCTGTATTTCACTGGAGGGAAAAACAATGAGATGTCATTTCATGAAAGGTTGACCTACTTCATTCTTCACCCAACATCACTCAAATATCCTGGGCAAGTCACTTAACCTTGTTTACCTCAGTTTCCTTATCTGTAAAATGAGCTAGAGAATGAAATGGCAAACCATCCCAGTATCTCTGCCAAGTAAACTCCATTTGGGGTCATGAAGAGTCAGACATGACTGAACAACATCTTTTTCATAAAAAGGTGGCCCTTCTCCTTGTCAAGAGAAATTCCTCTACATGCATCTTTGATTCCATTCTTTCCCCTATTCTCAAATAGACTGTTCCCTCTCTTTTAATCTCTAAACTCTCCTTATCTAATCACTCCTCCCTTCGCTGCTGCCTACAAACATACTACATCTCTGCATTCTTAAAATATTCTCCCTTGACCCTACTATTCCTGCTAGCTAGTGTCCTATATTTCTCCTTGCTTTCTCAACTCAGTTCCTTGAGAAAACCTTCCATTGTTTCAAATCCTCTGCACTTAGGTTTCCAGCCTCATCATTTAACTGATATTGCTCTTTCCCAAGTCACCAATTATCTCTTAATTGACTAAACTAATGAGCTCTTCTCAATCTTTATCATTCTTGACCTCACCGAATTCTTTGACCTTGTAGATCACACTCTTTGCCATCCCAACTGGATGTCCCATAGACATCTCCAATTCAACATGTTCTAAGCAGAACCCATCATCTTTGCCTCACAGTTGGATGATAGCAACAGCCTTCTGGTTGGTCTCCCTGCCCCAAATCTCTTTCCACTCCACTCTGTCCTGCCAAATTAATATTCCTAAAGCACAGCTCTAACCACATTCAGTGAGCTCCACTGACTCCCTATTATCTCCACCATCAAATATTAACACCTCTAGTTGCCATCTAAAGCTCTTCATAACCTAGGTCCATCTTCTTATCCATTACTCCCCTCAACATGCTTAAGATCCATCAATCCCTTCCTTCTTACTGTCCCAGTTACAGGACACTCCATCTACATACAGTGTGCCTTTTCAGAGACTGTCCCTCATACCTTGAAGTCACTCCCTCCTCACCTCAGGCTACTCCTGGCTTCCTTCCAGACCCAGCTCAAATCTCACCTCCTACACTATGCCTTTCCTGGTTCCCCACTAACAACCTTCCCAACCCTCCTCCTCCAGAACAAGAGCCTTCCTTCTGAACTTATCTTCCACAATCCATGCTATACTGGCTCCTGTAGACACATACATACATACGCAATAATATACTATTTACCTATAGTTTTCTCCTATTAGAATATAAGCTCCTCGAGGGCAGCAACCAAGTTTTAACCTTTCTTTGTATCTCCAGTATTTAGCTCAGCTCCCAGCCCCTAGGAAAAGGTTAATAAGTGCATGACTGCCTGGATATTGAAATCGAATTCTGTTTAAAAAATGGAGGGATAGTAAAATACATCTTCCTTGATTCTTGCCATTTTTTGTCTTTTTATTCCTACTGTGTGTGTCGATATATAGCTTATGTTGTTGTTCAGTCTTTTCAATTGCGTCCAACTCTTTTTGACCTTAATTGGGGTTTTCTTAGCAAAGATATTTGAAGATTTCTGCCATTGATGGCATGCTTGGGTGCTTGTGCTTGGACCCCAATTCCAAGATCACATTCTCTCTCTAGCTCATTTTCTAGATGAGGAAACTGAAACAAACAGGTTAAATGACAAGCCCAGGGTCACACAGCTAGTGTCTGAGGTTGGATTTTAATTCAGGTCTTCCTGACTCCAGTCTCAGCATTCTATCCACTGCACCACCTAGCTGTCCCATAGCAGAGTTAGTCAATGCATAATAACATTGAATTTATAGCACCCTTTCAGGCACTACACCCCCAGCTTGTACTCACAGTTATAAGTTGGGGTCCTTAGAAGGTGACTACCCTGTACTACTCTCAGGGTTATAGGAGGAGGTAAAGATGAGAGGCTGTATTTTTTTTTTACTGCTATTTATTAAACCCGACCTATGTGCTCCTGATCAATGATTAGCCAATTGACTACCTTAGCTCTTTCAAAAGGGATTTTTCTAAGAAGGCATTACAAAAACAGTTGGAATAAAACTTGCTTCCCTCCCCCCCCAAAAAAAAAATGTAGGTAGAGCTGAATCTTCTAATAGCATCTCTGGTTCTCTTGAATTTACCCACTGGGCAACACACACATTTTTGAATACTTATTAACTGAAGATCAGGGAAGAGTAAATACAAAAGGAGAGACATCATGTGCTCATGACCACATGACATCTGGTAGGAGAATGTGACCAGGTACCTCTTCCCATCCCAGTAACTCCAAACAGCCCTATCTCTTCATAGCTGTAAAGGAAAAGATACTCAGAGATAGCCGCTCTTCCTTTTGGTTTTTCTGTAAGCATTCAGGTATGGCCCAGCAACTCCTGAGTCAGCAGTTCCTTCAGGTACCCAGCTAACTAGAAGACTTTTTGTCATGATTAGGTACTCCTCCCTGAGTCACTCCTGGTCAGAAACCAGCCCGTGAGAGTTTCCATGTGGTTAGATTGGAAGCAGGCATTCAATATTTGTGTATTCATCGAAATCCTCTCCTCATAGGTCAGTCTACCCATGATATAAATTGAATCTTGATTTTGGCCTTGAGGTTCCATGGGAAGAATCAAAATTTTAGAAAAAAAATTGATTTAAAAAAAGTCTTTCACCATTTAAAAAAATGGATACAGGGTTCTGATTTGGCCCCAGGGTGGCTCTGGTTCCTTCTTTCCCAGGATTCTTTGATGAACAGCGCTAGGAGGTAGTTTGGTGGGAGGCACCTCAAAAGTTAAGACTTTGGACCCAAAGAGGCCAAGCTTGGCTTCCCCTTATGGCTGTCAATGAAAGTATCTATCCCCTTATGGATGCCATAAGAGATACCACTTATTGGGCTAAGGAGTCCCACAGGTACTAGTCCCTGTTTTACTGGAGCAAGAAAAGAAAGAAAGAAAGAAAGAAAGAAAGAAAGAAAGAAAGAAAGAAAGAAAGAAAGAAAGGAAGGAAGGAAGGAAGGAGGAAGGAAGGAAGAAGGAAGGACGGAAGAAGGAAGGAAGGAAGAAGGAAGGAAGGAAAGAAGGAAGGAAGGAGGGAGAGAGAGAGAGAGAGAGAGAGAGAACAACCCACACTGACTCTGGAGTCACAGACCCTGGTTTCAAATCCTGACTGCCTCTTAGTCCCATTTTGGCCTTGGGCAAGTAATTTCACCTCTTTGAGCCAGGTGCCTCTTCTGTAAAATGAAAGATCTGGTTGGTATGGGGGAAGGGGGGATAATCACTTATTAAGTACCTATTACAAGCTGTCTCTTATTAACATAAACATTACAATTAAGCTTCTTTCTTGGTGTGATATGGTAAAAAGACACATCTTTGTTATTGGAGAAACTGTATTCAAATCCTGCCTTTCACTCTCTGTGACTTTGGAAAAGTCTTTCAGCCTCTTGAGACCTGAATTTCCTTATCTATAAAATGACTGAGTAGGGAGGTCAGCCATTCTGGAAATCAATTTAGTACAATGTCCCCAAAAGTCACTAAACTGGGCCTAACTTTTGCATCAATAATATCACTATTACGTCTATACCTCAAAGAGATCAAAGAAAAAGAATTAGAATCCATGTGTACAAAAATATTTATGGCAGTTCTTTTTGTGGTGGCAAAGAACTGGAAACTAAGGGGGTGTCCATCAATTGGGGAATGAGTAGACACAGTATGTTATGTGAATTGCTATGTGAATGTTATGCAATATTTTGCCACAAGTAACAATGAAAGGGGGTGGTTTCTGAGAAACCTAGGAAGACTTGTATGAACTGACACAAGGTGAAGTAAGCAGAACCAGGTGAACAATTTCTACATTAACAACAATATTGTAAAGAGGGGCAACTTTTAAAGACTAAAGAAGAATTCTGATCACTGCAATGATCAATCACTATTTCAGATCATTCTGGTCTTGAGTTGAAAAACTCATCTCAGTGAGAGGTGATGGACTAACGGTACAGATTTTTATACACACACACATACACACATATATATACATGTATACATATACACACATATATACATACATATACATAGTTTATCTATATATCTATATCTATATATATCTATATATAGATATATATACATATATATATAAGACAGGGTCAATGTGTGAATTTCTTTTGTTATGTAATCCTTCCAAGGGTTTTGTTTGTTTTTCTTCTATTTTCAGTGGTGGGGAGGAGGAATGGGAGGAAGAAAAGGTGAGTTTTCATTCATTGAAAAAGTGAAAAAAGTAATAAAATTAAAAAAAAAATTAGATGGTTAAATCGGATGACTTTGAAGTCTCTTCCACAACTAAATCTAAGGATTTTTCACCCATTAAAGGGAGGGGCAAATAGCACCAGAGAACTGCTCATAATTTAGGCAGATTACAATGTCTTCAATAGTGGGGAAAGGTTGCATTTGAAGAAAGGGATAGTTCTACAATACTCAAACCATTGAAAGTGGGCTCTTTCTGAGTCCACCCACCCAACACCCATTTCTAAGGTGATAAGTTCTTTAAGAGTATTATTGATTCTTTTCTTAGCTCTTTCTCTCTATTTGACACTCCTTTCATAGAAAGTAAAACCAGGCCATGCCCCAGGGGAATTTGCTAAGAGCAGAGAAAGGCTTCCATTTTTGTCTTTAAATTCCCTTCACCTTACACAATGCCTCTACTTAACAAGTAGTAAGTGCAAACTGGACCTCACAACTATTCAGAGAGAATAAACAGGCCCAGGGGGTAATGATTTTCTAAGTGAGAAACTTGCCTGAAGGCTTTCATCTGATAGACCTCCTCCCCCCCCCCCCCCCCAACTAGGAAAGATGCTCCTGTTGCTGATTTTGGGGCTGGTAGGGGAAATTGTTCTTTTATTTTTGACTGGACACATGTAGCATTTCCCTACTCTTCTCCCTAGAGACAAAATCAGTCACTTTGATTCAGGTCAATAAGCATTTCTCCGTTACCTACTGCCAAAGCATCAATCAATGCATAGAATATAGTAAAATCTTAGTGAATGCTTGCTATATCTGTCTGTCCATCCATCAATCTGTCCATCTATGTCTATTCATCTGCCCAAGTCATCCATCCATCTCTATCTCTTCCTCTTGTCTGCCTGGCTATTTAATTAATCACCAAGCATTTCATAGGATGAAAAAAAATGATAAGATGATTGATCTAGAACTGAAAGGGACCTTAGTCTAGATCTAGAACTGAAAAGTACCTCAGAGACTATCTAGTCCAACCCCTCATCCAACCAAGTCTTCAGTTTCCCGAGATGAAGAAATGAAGTGGTTTGGCCAAAGTCAGATGGTCCAGGATCTGTCCTCAGTGAGGTGCTATGGGAGGGGGAACTCTGCTATTCCCAGCGCTCTTGGGACTGAGGGGAGATAGCCATCAAGGTGGCGGTGTTGATAGCTGAACATTCCAGGCACCTGCTGCTCCCTCTTTCCCTCAGGAAGCCTTGTCATTCTTGTGGAGGATGGACTGGAGGTGGGGAGGAGACTGATGTTGAGGAAGAATATTGTAATCATCCATCAAGAGGTGATGGGCTATCGAACCAGGGTAGCAGTTGTAAGAACGAAGAGGTACTTCATTAAGCACTTACGATGTGACAGACACCATGCTAAGTGCTGGGGATGAAAAAAAAAAAGAGGAAAAAAAGGCAAAAGACAGTCCCTACCACTGAGAAGCTGACAACCTAATGGGGGAGACAATTTGAAAACAAATGTATATACAAAGCAAGCTATAGACGGGACAAATAGGAAATAATTAACAAAGGGAAGACACTGGAATTCAGAAGGACTGATGAAGGCTTCCAGTAGAAAAGAAAAAA
>JAQQSV010023202.1:0-10422 GCA_028646515.1 Pseudochirops corinnae
GTAAGTTAATGGTTGCCCCATGAGTGGAAGTTTGAATATTCTATTGTTTCTTGTTAATGATTGAGTTGTCCCATGAGTGGAAGTTTGAGTATTCTATTGTTTCTTGTTAATGATTGAGTTGCCCCATGAGTGGAAGTTTGATTTTATTGTTTCTTGTTCTAAATATTGTGGCCACTGTAGTGAAAACTGTGTGGACATTTTCTGTGATAAGATGTAATGTTGTGAGTATTATAATGTTTTGTATGTTTGTCTTGATTTGTAATGGAATAAACAGAGTGTTCACTATATTTTGTAATCTGAACTCTAAAAGCTGTTCAATGTAGCATTCTTTTGGGAATCTGCTGGTGCATGGCATTACACTGTGATATATCTTGTTCATTACAATAAGAAGCCTTTTTTTTTTTTTTAGGAAAGCCTACATTCCTTGTTTGAGGAATCCTTCAATTGATCTTAAAGATTACTTGAAACTAATAAATTCCTTTCTAATGTCATATATCTCATGTGGAATTTTACATAATTTTGACAAATGAAAGGGAAATACCTAGCTAGACAAGAGCCTTTAAAGTACAATTTTGCTCTTTTTTATACTCAAGAAATGAGCACAATGGAACCTTGCATCCTTTACAAGATTTATAGATAACGAGAAATTATCATCAATTAAAGAAATATGAGCAAAAAATGAAAATCTAAATAGAGACTAAGTAATGACATTCAAAATAATAAACTGGTCCACAAACAAATCATAGAAAAATAAATAACGATTGAAAGAAGAATACTAATGGTGAGGCAACATACTAAAATATATGGGATGCTGCTAAAACAGTCCTCAGAGGAAAATTTATACTTCTGCAAACATGCACAAAGAAAACAGAAAATGAGAGAATTAATGAATTGAATGTACAATTTTAAAAGCTAGAAAATCAACAAATTCCTAGCCCTAAAGGAAACACCAAAGAAATCTTGAAAAATAGTAAAGATAAAAATTAAATAAAAATGATAGAACTCATCAACAAAAGCATGTTAACAAAAAAATAAACCATTAACTTACTTTCCACTAAAAAATCAGAGGAGGAAAACAAGTTTTAGAAACAAAAATAATTTTGTTAACATAATTTATTCATAACAGTCAGGCAGGGTTATACTGTGTCAGTGAGAATTCTGAGGAAAAAATCAAACTTGACCAGGAGAATTTCTAGAGGTTCTAGGGGCATATCTCTCATTCTTGATTTTTATACTCTTTTCCTGGTGATATAGGAGATCAGGAGATAGTTCTGCTATCAGTCTCTACTCTACTTGATATTTAGTAATGCATCTTTTTTGACTGATTATTCTCTGATTTGACAATCTTACTTTTCTGCAAACCAAGGAATCATTTTTTATGCTCCTATTTCTTCTCTTTTTCCTATTAAAACAATTTGTATTCCTCTCTCTGTGTCCATATGGCAGGTCCTTCTGGATCTAGATACGTGATATTCATTGATACCCTTTTACTTTTCTGAAGAATTGTTTCCTTTATATTGAAGACTATTTTTAAAAAAAATAATATTTTCATTATATGGGAGTCATTTTTATAAGATATATTTTTGATCAGCTAAAATTTCTTTCTGCTGTTGTTTGTCCTCAATAGGCAAATATTTCTTTCTTTGGGAGTAAAATTGTGTCTTTACTTTGTGAAGTTCATCTTTCTAATGTTCTGTTGTTCAAGAGCTAGAAAATCCTGACAAAATTGAATCCTAACAGATTAGTTCTGCAACATACTTGAAAAAATTTGGCCATAGTGACCTCAGAAGAAGAAAGATGTTAAGCTGGATGAAAGGTCAGTTCATATTGTTTTGTTTCAGAGTTTTCAAGGGAAAAAAATAATAGCAAGTGTCCAGCATTCTGGCAAAGAACCCCTTTTCCTTCACCAACTGATAAATGCATGCTCATGTGGCATAGTATAGTAGACCCCTTAGCTAGCTGTTCCCATTCCACACACAATTCCTATCTTATGATGTTACATCATGGGTTATAGCAAAGGATAACACCTAGATAATGAAGAGACATTGGAAAAAGATTTTGTAAGCGGCATAGGGTCATGGAAATGGTCAACAAATATTGAAGGAATGAAAGTATGCTTTTATATCATAAGATATTCATTTCACAACAGAAATTCAATTGAATATTTAAACTTCACATTGCCTTTGAATGAGGTAAACATGTTTCAGTTAAAAGATAAAATGACTAAATTTGAAAATAAAGTTTACCCAAAGGAAGAGCCAATTGATTTTGTTCATTGTTCTTTACTGCTATGCATGTTAATGCTTGGCAGTTAAGCATATCATATGACTACTTAAGGAATTAGTTTATGTATACTTTACAATCTTCCATTAATACTATTGTTAATGTATCCAAGAAATAAAGAAAAGCTACATTGTAATGAGAAAAAGCAGTTCATTTTTCAGTATTCCTTAGGGATCGTGATTTGGCCAGATGTGTAAATGCTTTCTAATGGGGATTTTACTGTAGTCACACAGTAGTTGTATAGTGATAAGAGGATGCATTTGGTTTGAAAAGACATAGAGTTCATACTATGACCAGGTAAGCTTTATAGCATGAATGCACAGCTGGTTCAATATTAGGGGAACTAGCAGCATAATAAACCATATCAACAATAAAACTAACAGAAACAATATGATGATCTCAATAAATCCAGAAAAAAACTTTTGATAAAATGCAACGCCCACTAAAACACTAAAGAACATAGGAATAAATGGAATCTTCCTTAATGTGATAAATAGCATCTTTCTAAAACCAGCAGAAAGCATTATATGTAATGGGGATAAGCTAGAAGAATTTCCGATGAGATCAGGGGTGAAACAAGGATTTCCATTATTAACACTATTATTCGATATTATACTAGAAATGTTAGCTTTTGCAATAAGAAAACAAAAAGAAATTGAAGGAATTAGAATAGACAATGAAGAAAGAAAGCTATCAATATTTGCAGGTGATATGATAGATTACTTAGAGGATCAAGAAAAAAACTACTTTAAATAATCAACAACTTTAGCAAAGTTGCACGATATAAAATAAACCCACATATGTCATCGGTATGTCTATATATTACTAACAAAGCCCAATTGCATTTAAAGTTACTGTAAACATTGTATAATATTTGAGAGTCTACCTGCCAAAACAAACCCAGAACTTTATGAACACAATTACAAAACATTTTTCATGCAAATAAAGCCAGATCTATATAACTGGAAAAACAGCAGTTGCACATGGGTAGGCTGTGCTAATACAATAAAAATGACAATTCTACATAAATTAATTTACTGATCCAGTGCATACCAATCAAACTACCAAAAATTATTTGAAAGAGCTAGAAAAAATATCAAAATTCATCTGGAAGAACAAAAAGTCGAGAATATCAAGGGAATTAATGAAAAGAACTGCAAAGGAAGTTGGCCTAGCCATACCAGATCTTATATTGTATTACAAAGCAGCAATCATCAAAATTACTTGGTATTGAGTAAGAATTAGAGTGGTGGGTCAGTGGAATATATTAGATATATAAGACACAATAGTCAATGACTATAGTAATTTACTATTTGATAAACCCAAAGACTCCAGCTTCTGGGATAAAAATTGAATATTTATCAAAAACTGCTGAGAAAATTAGAAAGTAGTATGGCAGAAGATAGGCACAGACCAACATCTTACACCATATACCAAGATAAAGGCAAAACTTGCCCACAGTTTAGCTATAAAGGCTGTTACTATAAGCAAACTGGAGAGCAAGGAATAGTTTACCTGTCAGATTTGTGAAGAATGTGAAGGATTTATGACCAAATAAGGGTTATGGAACATTATGAAATACAAAAGGGATGATTTTCATTACACTAAATAGAAAAGTTTTGAACAAACAAAGCCAATGTAACCAAGATTAGAATTGAAGCAGAAAGCTGGAGAGCGATGCAACTACATCCATGTCTCTGATAAAGGCCTCATTTCTAAAATATATAGAGAACTGAGTCAAATTTATAAGAATACAAATAATTCTCCAATTGATAAATGATCAAAGGTTATGAAGGTTCTTTTCAGCTGAAGAAATTAGAGCTATTTGTAGTAATATAAAAATGCTCCAAATTACTCTATTGATCAAAGAAACACAAATTGAAACAACTCTGAGGTAACATATCACATCTATCAGATTGGCTGACATGACTAAACAGGAAAATGATAAATGTTGGAGAAGATGTGAGAAAACTGGAAAAATAAAGCATTATTGGTGGAGTTGTGAACTGATCCAACTATTCTGGAGAGCAATTAAGACCTATGCCCAAAGGGCTATAAAACCGTATATACCCTTTGACTCAACAATACCACTTCTAGGCCCACATGCCAAAGAGATCATAAAAATGGGAAAAGGACCCAGATGTATAAAAATATTTATAGCAACTCTTTTGTGGTGGCAAAAATTGGAAATCAAGGGGATGCCCATCAGTTGGGGAATAGCTGAAAAATTTGTGGTGTGTAAATGTAATGGAAGACCATTATGTTATAAGAAATTATGAGCAAGCAGATGAGAAAAAAAACTGGACTTATGTGAACTGATACTGAATGAAGTGAGCAGAACCAGAAGAACATTGTACACAACAACAATCACATTGTGCAATGACTAATTTTCATACACTTTGCCCTTCTCAGCAATGCAAGGATCTAAGACAATTCCAAAACACTCATGATGGAAAATGCTATCCACATTCAGTAAAGAATTATGGAATATGAACTCAAATCAACGCCTATTATTTGCTCGCTCTCTTTTTTTTTTTTGTTTCTTCTTTTTCATGGTTTCTCCTATTGGTTCCAATTCTTTTTTACAACATGATTAATGTGAAAAATATGTTTATTTTTAATGCATATGTAGCACCCATATCAAATTGCACACTATCTCGGGGAGGGGAAGTGAAAGGAAGGGAAAAAAATTAGAAATCAAAATCTTATGGAGGTGAATGTTGAAAACTAAAAATAAATTAACTAATTTTTAAAGACCTGGAATTATCAGCTGGTACTAACTACCTACATAACTTTGGGTAAGTCTCTTTCCTTCTTTGTGCCTCAATTTCCTCTGTAACAAAATGATATGAGAATTTTCAAACTCACCACTTCATTAGAATGAGGCAAGAGACTGCATTTAAATTGGTTGACAAACTACTAAGTGATATATGATATATGTGATATATTTCTTTTTTATATTTGGGTGTGTTTATATTAAAAGAGACCATCATGTAGGTGCATTTTATGCATGGTATTGAGTAGATATAACAATTTCTCTATCATGTTTTAACATTAAATTACATATTTGGAAACATAGAATGACATTTGGATAAAGAGATAGATTCGAAGCCAGAAAGTCTTGGGTTCTATTCCAACCCTTTGAACATATTAGCAGTATGAACCTATGTAACCTTGCAGTGAGCCCAGCAACTAACTCTTTAAGATGAAAAGTTACACATGTCTTGATAGTGAGGATTTCTTACCAGTAGCAATCTCTCTACAGAGGAAATGATAGATCTGGTCCCCCCAAAATACATGTACAACAGTGTAATTTATATGTACATATATATATATATATATATAATATGTGTGTGTATCTATCTGTGTGTGTATCTGTGTGTGTGTGTGTATAAAACATATGTAACATATGGTGATCTGTATAGCTGCTGGACATGAATGCATATTAAATAAAATCATTGGGACAATGTATACTAAGGAAAACAAAATATATTAAATACAAGTCAATTTTTATTAAGTTAAGAAATTAGAAAATTATTAATAAATGATTTACATTAATAAAAGCCTATGTATTTAGGGACATTCCTGCTAGAAGATGGCATGAGGGCATGTATTATATTATAGACCATCTCTAACGAATATTATATATTCCTATAATTGTTACGACCAGGGAGATAAGTGTTATGTATAACATATATTTCTATATCATAGCACAGTAGTTAGGTATGCAATGAGGAAGTACAAGATAGGGTGTTTACCATACTATATAGGCATGCATACATAAGGTATATTTAATCATTTTTAAACTTCATCTAGTTTAGTATGGTTAGGAAAGGGCTTGGGGGTCAAGTATGGTGATACATATAAGTAATCCTTGATACTGAGGTCAGCAAGTGGTAGAACTGGCAATCATTTAATGTCTTTTAATTTCAGTTTCCTCATCTGAAAAATGAACTAGAAGAGACTAAGCTTCAGACATTCAGATATTCATTTTATAAAAACCTGAATGGAAATCATTGAGTCAACTTTTTTCTTCTCTTCCTAAGATAGATGAACAGTCAGTCTTGATTACATGCTAGAATCTGATCACTGTTTTACATCTTTTGTCCTGTCATATCTACCTATTCATCTTTAAAATGCTATGTCTACCTAGGAGAGAACAGTGTTTTGAGATTATTTAAAACTTTCTTCATTGTGATGTGCCATTATACTGTATTGTTCTCCTCGAGACATATTCTATATGAGCATATGAGAAAAAAAAATTAGGATGGACACCCACCCCAAAATGAAAACCACACGTAGGTTTAAATTTTCTGTGCAGTCATCTTTCACTGCAATCAATGCTAGGTCTCCTTATTCAGAACAAAAATCAAGCATTAATTCAAAAGAAATCAGTGCAATTGATTTTAAATTTACAGTTTTCAAGATATTTTTGTATCCCTCTTCTTCAGACACATTCATCCTCTGCCTCACCCAACCCTTTAGCCTGAAATGGAGAACAGGAAGCAAACAAAGAGCTGTCAGTACAGAGAATTTTAAAATGATTAAATATATACAATAACAATTTATCAGGGATACAGAGGGATTACCAGCTAAAATCTCTTAAAGACCCAGAGTTATAATATTTTTCATTGTTATTGAATCCTAACAAGGAGAAGAAAATCCTACATTAATTTTCAAAAAGTTTCTGTTTGAAATCATTTTTTTTCTATTTTACTATTACACATGAAATATTTTAAATAATATATCAGCATATATATGTGTGTGTGTCTGTGTGTGTGTCTGTGTGTGTGTCTGTGTGTGTGTCTGTGTGTGTGTGTACACACACAAGTGTACTAGATATATTGATTGTTCAGTCATGTCCAAAGCTTTGTAACCCCATTTTGGGGGGTTCTTAGCAAAGACATTACAGTGTTTTGCCATTTCCTTCTCCTGCTAATTTTACAGACAAGGAATTGAGGCAAACAGGGTTAAATGACTCATCCAGAGTCACACAGTAATTGTCTGAGGCTCTATTTGAACACATGAAGACTAGACTTCCTGATTCCAAGCCCACTACTCCATTTACTGTACCATCTAGAAACCCTACAAGATATGCTAGACAATTTTAAAGTCTTAACAAGGAAAAAAAATAGTTAAAAGGAAGATATATTTCTTTTTAGACTGATGCGTTTTAAATGAAAAAAGAGAAAAAAATCAATAAAAAGTAGCACGAAATAAATATTGCCTCAGAAAACACAATTTTCATAATATTTTTTATCTATTCTGACTCCTTTTGAAATTATAGGTAAGGATTTGAACATATTATAGTTGACTGCATTAATATTTTGTGTTCATTAGCATTGAATTTTTACCCCAAAAAATGCCAGAGGAGAAAGGATAGAATAGTGGACAGGAAAAAACTAGATGAGATCATGCTTTTCTGTTATTCTCACATTCTTGATAGCTCATCACTAACAACTCATCCTGATAACCACTGCGATATCTTTTTATTTGCTCAGATTTTCTCTGAATGGTAATTTTGGGCATTTTAACTGAACAGACTGGTAGGAAATTTGGTGTTAAATATATGTTTGTTAGATAAGTTATCATTACTAGGATTGGAAATAATAATTTATTAGGGACTGAATATAATGGCACGTTACACATTCATCTCCAAGTTAGAAAAGGGGCATTGATTGAATGTTACTGAACGATTCATCTCTGTGAAACTTCTACAAATAAAGCCCTTGCCATCTCACTGTATTTTCCATAGGATGGCACTATCAAGAATTTATAGTAGTTATTGTTAATACAGAACAAGGAGTAAAAAATAATTTAAACTTAGGCAGAAGCCAAAGGTTTGATTTTACTTTTGGGAAAACTTTAGGGACTCCTTAAGGTTGATGAAATTTGTCTATTGGAAAAACATAAATATTCACATACATGCTTATGTATACTATATATAAAATATGAATATGTATACATAAATACATAGGTATATATACACATATGTACACACAACTGAATATACAACATGATAGATCCATGATACTTCTGACACGATGTATATATATTTGCATGTTTGTAAATGTTTATAGGTATACTTCATGTGCACGTGTCCACATACATATAAGTTTATCTCTATGTATATATTTATGTATTCCTATTCATGTATATATAGCACAAATATACATTTGTTATTATGTTATATGTCATATCTCTCATCTATTTATTTGTGTTTTTACTCCATTTACTGTACCATCTAGAAGCCCTACAAGATATGCTAGACAACTTTAAAGTTCTTTACGAGGAAAGAAAATAGTTAAAAGGAAGTTATATTTCTTTTTAGACCAATGCGTGTATACATATATATATATACACAACACACACACACACACACACACACACACATATATAAACAGGACAGATGCATCTAGGTTTTGTCTATATGAGACTCTCACATTCCCAATTAAAGTAATATGATAGCATGCTTTTTGTGTTATTAACTTTACTGGAAATTGAAAGGCAGCATGTGACAATGAAAATAAAGAATGAGTCGATGGGTAGATGAATGGACGTATGGAGGAATGGATGGATGGCAAAATATCTATTAATGTCATGTGCTAGGTATTGGGTTTAGAATCAAGAGGATCTGTTTTTATGTCATATTTCTGCCACTTATTACCTAAGAAATAGCCTCTCTTTCCTCCCCTATAAAATAGGGGATTAGGTCTAGATGACCAAGAAGGTCTGCTACAGATCTAAGCATTTAGAACATAAAGGGACCTTAGGTAAGCAGGAGATTTTACCCATGAGACCCAGGGATGTATAGAGACATCCGATATCAAAAAGACAGTAACAGAACAAGAATTCAGACCTAGTTCATTTGATAACAAATAAAGTACTCTGTGTACTATGTATTTCAATGTTTTCAGTGGAAAAAAAAAAGAACAAAGAGTTATCAATTTTGAAACATAGATATAAAAGTAACAACAATTTCCATTTCAATTCCCAATCCCAGTTTAGCCAACCCAAACCTTCAAGTTTAAGAAATAAGGTATTCATATTTAGAAACTAGAAAATTTTTAAGTAGGCAAATCAAACATGCACTTGTATACATCCAGGTTTCCTCTCAATCTCTTTAGTTCCCACTCCCCCCACCCCCCTCCAACTCCAGGACCCGTGAGATATTTCTGTGACTGTATAAAGCTATTAGGAGATGTCTTTTAAGTCACATCAGTAAATTATCTGATTTAGATCACAGGAAGGCCAATTCGATTCCACCTTCAATATATTCCAACGGGGCAGGAGGAAGGTAGAACTAAGTAAGGGGATTTTCAACAAGAAAAAATCAAATGGAGATCTTAAGAAATATACATGTAGGAAGAATGATCAACTCATAGCCAAAGCAGACACAAAATACATTTAATTTTAAGCACTTAGGCAGTGATAAATGAGGGCCAAAAGAAATGTAATGGTTCATTATGTAGTTGGCAAATGAGAGAGGATTTACAACTGTAGTTAAAATCAGTTGCTTAGATGAAAGGGGAAGTCCCACTCTGAGAAACCATGAGCCCTAATCAAGTGTCTCGTTTTTTTGTTTTTGTTTTTTTACATGCAGCATGAACAAAAACTTCAAAGGAGTGAGAACTGGATGGAAAGATCGGGGTGAGGAGGGGAAGGGGAGAGGACAGGGGAGCACCTGAGGGAGGAGTGAGGGAGATGTCTTTCTTCCATCTACTCAAAAGTTTGTGCCTGCCAGAACCATTTAGGGGAGCTGCTAAACAGCTTTGTTAAGGTGTTTATCCCTTGGAGACAGTTCATAACTGTGGGCATTCAGGGGTATAGAAATGAATTCAAAGCATGCCAAGCATACAGGATGGCATTTTGGAGCCAGACACAATGTAGCAGTTCATCTGCATAATCGCCTCATCCTGCTTGAGATGGAGAAAGAAGGAGACAGTGGCTGCTGAAGATGGCAGACCTGACAGCTTTATTAAGGCCAAGGAAGGAACTCTACCACTGCCCTTTCTGTACCATCACTGCCACATAAGCTAGTGTTATGGGAATCTGAAGATCTTCCCTGCCCCTAGGCCCTTTGCTAATGTGGCTACGTGACTCTGAGGACCCTTGGATATTTGAAAGTATACTCTGTTC
>JAQQSV010023203.1:0-10422 GCA_028646515.1 Pseudochirops corinnae
ATGAGCACTTCCTGTCAAGCTGCCTTCAGTGGGAGGTGTATTTTTGTGAAATATGGAGCCCTAAAATTTGTTTAGAGTCATATATTATGGGTATTTGAGGTGGCTATGTGGGAGCTGCAGAACCTTGTTGCTTCTATGCCACCATCTTCTATTTATATTCCTACATGGAAAAATGATAATTGTAACTAATGAGACTTTTCTCAGTATGAGGATAGTTGAAGGGAATATATGTGTATATATGTATCCATACATATACATGTATGTATAGGAGGGTATATGTGTATATAAGTATATATGTGAGTATGGGCATATGTATGCTCATGTATACATAGACAGAGGGCAGAGGATGATTTGAATATGAAAGGATGATATTTTAAAAATAAAATTAAGAAGTTAAAGAAGAATTTATTGGGAGAAGAAGAAAGGAGGAGAAAGATTAGGGTAAATTATCTCATATAGAAGAGGTAAGAGAAAACTGTTACAAAGGAGGAGAGGTACAGGAAGGTAAAAGAGAATGAAACAACTTTATTCTCATTGAATTTGGCTTAAGGAGGGAATAACATACACATTCAATTGGTTATCTTACCCCATAGGAAAATAGGGGAATAGAGGATAGGAAGGGGGATTGATGGGAGGGAGGGCAGATTAGGGGAGAGAGTAGTTAGAAGCAAACATTTTTGAAAAGGCATAGAGTAAAAGGAGAAAATAGAATAAGTGGGGGGTCAGGATCGGATGGAGGAAAATACAGTTGGTCTTTCAAAATATGACAACTATGTAAATGATTTAGGTAACTGCACATGTACAACCTATATTGAATTGCTTATCTTCCCAGTGGGGGCAGGTGAGGAGGAAGGGAAAAAATCTGGAACTCAAAGTTTTAAAAACAAATGTTTAAAAAAAATGAGTTTTTCAGGAAAATGACAAATGTTGGAGAGGATGTAGAAAAATTGGAACACTAATGCATTGTTGGTGGATCTGTGAACTGATACAACCATTCTGGAGAGCAATCTGGAATTATGCCCAAAGGGCTATAAATAATTGCATATCCTTTGACCCAGTAATACCACTTCTGGGGTTGTATCCCAAAGAAATCATAGAAGCAGGAGGAAGACCCATATGTACAAAAATATTTATTGCAGCTCTCTTTGTGGTAGCAAAAAACTGGAAATTAAGGGGATGCCTATCAATTGGGGAAGGGCTAAACAAGCTGTGGAATATGAATGTCATGGAATACTAATGTGCTATAAGAAATGGGGAGGAGACGGTCTTCATATTCACCTGGAGAGGCTTGTACAAACTGACGCTAAGTGAGAAGAGCAGAACCAGGAAAAATTTGTACACAATCACAGACACATCGTATGTGCGATGACCAATTTTGATAAACTGGACTCTTCTCTGCAACACACATAAGACAACTCTACAAGTCTCAGGATGGAAGGACATAGCTACATTCAGAGAAAGATGTAGAGAGAACAGAGTTTAAATGGAGACTGAAGCAATCTACATGCTATCGTTCTTTTCCATGTTTGGTTTTGTTTCCTTTTTCCCATTGTTCACACCATTGGTTACAGCCCTTCTATATAACCAGACTGATGTCCAATGTGAAAGCATTTGCAGATTCTATACTTGACTGCATGCCGCCATGGGGCTGGGGGTGGGGGGGAAAGGAGGGGAGAAAACTTGAAACTCAAGGAACTCTGGAACTGAATCTTGTAAACTAAAAGCAAATAAATAAATCATTTAAAAAAAATTTTTTTTAATGTGTTTCTTTACATGCAACTAGGAAATAAGAGGTACAGGCACTAGGGTATAGAGGTCTATCTTGCCCTGCTAGAAAGCCAGGGGTGTGATAGGGGAAGAGATAGGGGAGAACAGATTGGGGGATGGGGTATACAGTGGGCTTGCTATTTTGGGGTGAAGGTAGGGGAAAGATGAGGAGAAAAAAGTGTAACTCAAAATCCTGTGGAAATGAATGTTGAGAACTAAAAATAAATAAACAAATGTATTAAAAAAAAAAAAAAGAGAATGGCCAAACAACAAAAAAAGATTAATCATAATGTAAACCATAGTAAAAACCTCTAAAACCATGAACCAAATCCAGAGATTCAGCAAACAGAGATAACTGTAAAGTTAAAAGGCCAAAGCAGTACAATAATGATCAACAATATTAACCAGCATCAAGTCTCCCAGTACCCCAGTAATACACTCCCAATGTCCGTTTTATCAGGATGTTTCATCTTCAGTCTCAGATGTCTCATGGAGTGCTCTGGTCTGGGAACAGGTCTTATCCTCAGAACAGCTCTGGAGCAGTATCTTCATTAGCAGATTTGTTTCTCTGGTTCCATAATGCTTGTAGATCCTTACTTGTTCTTGCTAAAAATCTTTTACAAAACAGATCACAATATAATTTAGTGCAACCTTTTAAATTCTATTTCTCCAATAATCAGTTCATGTGGTAAAAACAAGCTGAAACCTTGTGGTTCTGGCCTTATTGACAATAGAGCTATAAGGAAAACATTACATTAGGAATCCATAGTTCACCTGAAACTTCAGATAATTTCAGTTTTGAAATACCTATTTTTTTCCTCTGAATCCTGTACCTGATATAGGCACATTGCTAACAGCAAGCTTAAGGAAGAATCTTTTTTAAAAATCTATGAGAATCTGACTTATAAAATGCGTCCTTGTGGTTGTAGATTTAATATTTACGGAAGGAGACATGTTAGCTAGGGTCGAGTGATTTTCTAAATTAGCATTGACTCCATTATCATTTAACTTTCTATTATGTAATTTAGCAAACTCACATTGATATATTTAAGAAATTCAAATACAAACTGAAAAATCAAAAGCTAAATATTTTGAAGTACCACAGAAGGTAGAAATGTTAAAACCTTGCAAATTTCTGACATAAGTGGGAGGATAAAGAGGCACAGAAATTCTAATACAAAATGATACTCACGCATGAGAATGGTATGAAGCAAAGTGCTATGTGTATTATTAAAGGAAAGGTTTTCATTGATAGGGTAGTATTTGAGTTTAGTTTTAAGGTTGGATAAGAATAGGTAAAGAAAGGAAGGGAAGATTTTTTTTTTTTGCTTTTTAGAGGGGGTGGGGCAATTGGGGTCAAATGACTTGCCCAAGGTCATACAGCTAATAAGTGTTAAGTGTCTGAGGTCGGATTTGAACTCAGGTCCTCCTGACTCTAGGGCCAGTGCTCTACTCACTGTGTCACCTAGCCACCCTGAAGGGAAGATATTTTGTGCCAGCAAAAGAGCATGAGGAAGACTAACATCAATCCATTAGTAGTTTTTGGCTTTGATCAGTCAACTAGTTATGAATCCACTGGATTATACCATTATATCTCTGCATCTTCTTTACAGTGCTATCATGAGATAACTTTACTAAATAAATGCCTTGCCAAAATCCAGATAAGTGATGTCAATACTATTCCTCTTATCTATTAGTTTAATAATCCTGTCGAAAAATAAAATGAGGGAAGATTGGCATGACTCTTGTGATGGTCACTTCTCCCTTTCTAAATGCTGGCACACTATCATTTTAATAATTAACTCCAGAATTTTGCCAGGAATCTCAGGCAGGTTGATTTGACCTTAGGTTTGTATAATCCATCCTCTGGTCCCTTTTCGAAAATCAGAAAACTGCTTACATCTACTGTTTCTCACGTTCTTCACAATTTCTCAAATTACTGAGAGCAGTTTTGTGAGAACATTCACAAGTCTGTTCCCTTTTCCCCCAGTATCTTGGGATACTGGCTAAACCTGGAGGCTTGAACTCACTGAGGAAGGCGAGGTGTTCTCTTTATCACACCTCCTCATTTAATAACTTTATTTTAGTAAAGAGGAAACTGAGGCCCTAAGAGACTGAGTGGGTTGATCAAATTGTTAATGATAGATCCAAGGTTAGAATCTTGGTGTTTTTATTCCCGAATGAGTTCTTTCCCGACCGTACCATGGTGCTGGGGGTAGATGTAGGGGTGGAGAGATTTGCCAGCAGGCCCAAGAGCCTAAGCCTCATCTATATCCAGTCTCCAAAATTCGTCCAGTTCTTCAGTGATTTCACATGACCAACATAACCTTGTATACCCTCCAATCAGCACACTTGGTCTAGAGGCACTGAATTATGTAATTGTAAAGAGAAAAAACATCTTTTGCAGGAGAAGAGACAAAAAATACAATGACAAAATTAAACATTGTGGGGGAGCAAAAAGATGTTCAGAAGATGATATGATGTAGGGATGGCCTTCCTCACGGGTCCTTAGCACAATCCAAAGCACGTAATTGGAGACCGCTGTGTACATATCCGGTCTCCCTTTTTGACCACAGCCTTCTCCCCAGCTGACAATGCCCATTTGGTACCATACTTTCTTATTATTCTTTTGGTTGCAAAACAAAGGTCTCCCTCCGTCACCCTAAAGAGGAGAAAGAAAAATATTATTCTCTCCCCAATCACATTCTAGCTGGATCAAAATAATTAGAAACTTTATTCTACTACTTATTGTTTCTATGACCTTGGACAAGTTACTTAATTTTTATGAAACTTTATTTATTCATATGTAAAATGTGTCAAGGTCTGTCCATTTTACCTTCATATCTTCTCTTATATATGTCCCTCTCTCTCC
Source organism: Pseudochirops corinnae (assembly GCA_028646515.1). NCBI lineage: Eukaryota > Metazoa > Chordata > Mammalia > Diprotodontia > Pseudocheiridae > Pseudochirops > Pseudochirops corinnae. Next base: position 4,640 of record JAQQSV010023203.1, read on the forward strand.
CCTGATACTGCAGGGCCTCATCACTTCACACCTGGACTACTGAAAAAGCCTGCTGGTTGTTTGGCTTGCCACACGTTTCTCTCCACTCCAGTCCGTCCTCCACTCAGCTTTCAAATAGCGATTTTCCTAAAGTTCAGTTCTCACCTTCCTCCCCCAGTAAATTCCAATGGCTCCCTATCATCTTCAGAATTAAATATAAAATTCTCTGTTCAGGATCCAGACCACTTCAAAACCTTGCCAATTCTTATCTTTCCAGTCTTCTTATGCCTGCTATCCCTCATATTTCCTGTAATCTAGTCACACTGACCTTTTGATGTTACTTGAACAGGATATCCCATCTCCTGACTCTAAGCAATTTCACTATCTGACCCCCATGCCTGTCTGTCCTTATCCCTACCTCCTGACTTCCTTCAAGTGTCAGATAAAAATCTCACCTTCTACAGGAAGTCTTTCCTGATTCTCCTTAATTCTAGTACCTCTGCTCTGTTGAATATTTCCAATATATTCTGTATATATTTTATGTGTATATAGGTGTTTGCTTGTTGCCTCCTCCATTAAACTGTGAGTTCCTTGAGAGCACGGTCTGTCTTTTACCTTTCCTTGCATCTTCAGTGCACAGTACAATGCCTGGAACATAGCAGGTACTTAATAAATGATGGATTGGTCTATCATATAAAGGGTGGTAGTTAGGTAAAGAGAATTCTACCCCTTGAAGGAATCCAAGGAAAGCACCTCTCAGACTTGTGTAGAATAAAACCATTTAGATTACATGATGTTATGACAAGGCGTAGCTTCATATCTTTTCATGTCAGGTGTTAATAGAAATACAAAGAAGGAAGAAGTAGCCTACATTGAAATGACTGTTGCTCAAAGGTGACCCAATAGCTACTGGACCAGCCAGGGGGTTACAAAGGGTCCTTGGGAATTGGGTTGACCTTGAATCTAATGAAAAGAGTTCTGATTACCTGGCAGGCATCTCTTTTTCCTTCAGGATCCCAAGCACAGATCATGTTGTCAGTGAGCAGATGGGATTTCTCATAGCATTCTTCCAGGTTTAAGAGCTCAAGCTTGACTTTTTGCAGTGGGAAATACATTTGTTTCATAGGCTCTAGTCAAAAGGAAAGACAGATCAAGAGACAAAAGGGAATCAACAGTAAGGAACTGTTCTTTGATAGAATTTAAATAGCCCCAGACTACAGAGATGTGATCATCATCATTAATATCCCTCCCCTTCCACTCAAGACAGTAAACAAAGACATAGTCTCTTCCCTCTCTCTCTCTCTCTCTGTCTGTCTGTCTCTCTCTCTGTCTCTCTCTGTCTCTCTCTCTTTTTCTCTCTCTCTCTTTCTCTCACTCCTCTCTCTCTCTTCTCTTTCTCTCTCTCTTTCTCTCTTCTCTCTCTCTCTCTCTCTCTCTCTCTCTCTCTCTCATGCTTCCACTAGTTCTCCCAAACCCATCATCCAATCAGGAATTGAAACTCAGCTGGTATCTAGCTTTACTCTATTCTACAGAATAAAAGCCCCCCCCCCCAAAAAAGGGGGCAGCAATATGAAAAAAGAGAAATAATATTTGTAAAGCACTTAGAACAGAACCTGGCACATAGTAGGTGCTATGTAAATACTTCTTTGAATAATATATTCAATAAAAACAAATCACAGTCTTTTGGGTCTGAGTTTGACCTTTGCTAGTAATCCAAAGATATTTAAAGTAGTCTGGAAAAAAAGATAGAATTCATTAAAGTTGTAAAGAACCTAGGAAACCTTATGGATACCTGTCAATTATTGAGGTAGGCAGATCAGGGGAGACTGAGTCTAGGCTTGGGGTCAGGAAGATCTGAGTTCTGCTCCTGCCTGACTGGTACTAGCTGTGTGGTAATGGGTGAGTACTGAGCTTGTATCCCCAGACAGCTTTCCAAGACTATAAGTTATCGAAAGGTGCCAATCTGCTTCAGTGGAGGAAGCATCCATACCAAGGAGTGCCCCCACCTCCAATTAAGAGAGATGAATGAGATAGCGAATGCTGAGTTCTTCATTTGACTTACCCTACCATCAATTATACAGACATTTATCCAGTACAGGGGCGATGAATATGAAAACTGATACATAGTCTCTGGTTTCTAGGAACTTATAACCAATCTACTAGGGCTAATGTGACAAAAGATAGGTATCAGAGAAAGTAGAGTGAGATCACTAGAGAGACCTGAAGTGCCTGAAGAAAATTTGAGGTGGAGGTGGCTAGGTGGCAAAGTAAATAGAGCACCGTCCCTGGAGTCAGGAGGACCTAGATTCAAAATGACCTTGGACAAGTCACTTAACCCCAATTGCCCTGCCATTCCCCCTCCAAAAAGCAGCAAAACACACACACACACACGCACACACACACACACACATTTGAGGTGGAAAAGAAGACTTTCCCCAGAGGGAAATCGAAGCAACTGAACTGGGTCTTGAAGCAAGAGGAGGTTTTCAAACAACCACAATCAATGAGCATTTATTAGGTATGTTCTGTGTGCCAGGCACTGTGCTAAGTGCTGGTTATACAAAGCAAAAGCCAAAACTAGGCCTTGCCTTCAAGAAGTTTACATTCTAATGATAAGAAAATGTGTCCCAGGCATCAGAACCAAACTGCACAATAGCCCAGATGTGGGATTGAAGAATGTGATGTTGGGGAACATTTAGTGGTTCATTCTGAAGGAAAGAACTGTGCCTTAGGCAGACAGACAGACAGATAGATAGACAGACAGACACAAAAACTTAATAGGTATGTTGGAGCCATATTGTGGCGGCTCAAGTATCAAGAGTTTGGACTCTATCTTTAAGTCACTAGGTAGCAGCTACTGAAGGTGATTTCACAGAATTAAGGTATGGGAAGGGATCTTCAGAGGCCATTGAATCCATACTATGCCTAAACTGAAATTTCCATGTTTTTCTAAAGTCCTTTCCAGCTGCAACATCCCATAATTCCATTATGCTGCTATAATCCTGGCTGGAGTGAAAAAACCTAGAGGGTACCCATAGGGGCCTGCCTTCCTTTCACATTAAATGAGGTAGTGCATGATGCAAGTGGGGCAGAAAGTCTGCCTTTCTGATCCAAAACAAAGAATAGGGCTTACTAGATAAACTAAGCAATCTTTTTTCTAGGACAAGCAGCTCCCCAAAAGTTTCTTATGCTGTCTACAGCACATACATGCTACATATAGCACCAGAGGTCAGAGGTGTCAGACGCTCTGGAAGAGTCACTCACTCGTGAGTCCCCATCCGGATACCCAACATTCTTTCACATTGTGTATATTTTTCTTCAGGAAGATGGGTATTTTCTCTGTGTTAAATTTTATAGGAGAATCGAGCAGCATCAAAGCAATGTCGTTGTCCATGAATAGTTGATTAAAGTTGGGGTAAAGAATGAGCTTTGACACATTTCTCTTCTCCACTGTCTTGTTAAATTCCTCCAATAATATGTGTATTTCCAAATAGGATGTGCTTGTTGGAAACCAAAAAGATGAGAAAAAAATTGGGAAATTCCATAAAAGAAGAGAATTTAACTAAACCCAAGACAGCTAAGTGATGCCAGGAATAGAGTGCTGGACCAGTATGAAGGCTGCCATGTGGAAGAGAGACTAGACCCTTTTCTAGAGTGTCTAAGGCAAGGAGGTAAACCTGATCTCATGGACATCATGGAAACTTGGTGGGATGAGATCCATGGCTGGAATATGGCTCAGAATGGGGGTACCTGGTTCAGTGTACATACAATGTCTCTCTACATAGCACGAGGGCAGCTTTGCTAGACCCCAGAACCAATGATTAGGCATTCTTCTATGCCAACTTTGTTGCCCAGCATCTCTTTGCATTGTAAACTACCCACATATCAAAGTACTACTCCTGAATTACAGGTCTGGCCAATCATTCCTCTGCTTAGGTTTCTTTTGCCATTCCTTTAATAATTCATTTTGCCTTTAGGATAAAATACAAACTCCTCAAGGTTTGAAGGCCCCTAATTATCCTGTCCCAGCTGGATCTACCTCAGTTCCCTCAAATACAAAATGGGCGTAATAATAATACCCACTTTCAGGATTGTTATGAGGATTAAATGAGATAATATTTGTAAAGTGCTTAGCACAGGGCTTGACATGCAGTGGGGTGCTTAATAAATGAACCTATTTTCTTCTCCCTTCAACCTCCTCCCCCCATTCCACATTCCTTTCACTCTACTATGCTCTGTGTTCCAGCCAAATTGGCCTTCTTGGTATTTCCCACCCAGAACATCCCCTCCCTCACTGCCCCCATGTCTTTGTGCTCAGGTGGTCTCTCATGCCTGGGATATAAGCTCTCTCCTTACTTCTTCCCTTCAAAGTGCAGCTTGTGTGCCCTCTCTTATATGAAGCCTACTTGGGTTCACCTGTTTGCTAATGCTCCCCCCAATTACTTGGAATGTGTTTTGTGTACATGTTGGATTCATTTATCTGTGTACCTGTTGCTCCTTCTCAGTAGTAAGCCCCTTCTTAGGACAAGGACAGTCTTACTTTTATCTTTGGGCTCTGGCATCTAGCACTTATTAATATGTGTTTGTTTGCTGATTCATAATAAACACTTGTCAATTTTTTAAAAAGATCATTGGTAACTCTGGGAGAGTCTTCCCAGCAGTTTCTGTTAAAGAATGGGTTATCATTATTATTAAAATATGACTAATAGAGGAACTTATTTTGCTTGAGTATTCAATGTTTGTAACAGGTTTTTGTTTTTCTTTCTTTCTCAATGGAGGGGGGGCAGCAGGAGGAGAATTCAGAACTGAAAAGAAAATAGGTTTGGTTTAAAAAAAAAGTTGTTTCTGTTGGATTACAAGATCAGAATCCAAGCAAACTGTGAACTGAGTAAGAAGAAATGAAGCGGAGGCAATAAATGTGGGTAGTTTTCTTCCCAGGATTTTGGATGTGAAAGAGAAAATGAGATCTTGTATGATAGCTTCCAAGTCATGAATTTGTTTTTGCTTTGTTTTGTTTTTTTAAGAATGAGGAATAAGAGGGGAGGCTAGATGGTACAGTGAATAGAGTGAATAGAGGCCATGGAGTTAGGAGGACCTGAGTTCATATTCGGCCTCAGACACTTAACATTTATTAGCCATGTGACCTTGGGCAAGTCACTTAACCCCAATTGCCCAGCCTTCCCCCCTCCAAAAAAAAAAAAAGAAAAAAGAAAGCCTAAGAAGGAAAAAAGGAATTACTTTCAAGGTTTGTCAGGAGACAATTAAATAAAAGCAGCTGGCTCCACTTTCATTCCCATGCTTTGTTTCAGAGCTGCCCCACCTGTCCCAGTGTGTATACCTCAGGACAATAAACATTAAAAGCATAGATTACCTTCTTCTTCACTCTACAGGGTAGAATCAACATCGATGGGTGTCAATTGTAAAGAAACTTATTTAGACAATGAAAATATGTGCCTAACAGTTTTGAGCTGTCCCCAAGTGGAAGGGGCTGCCCCGTCCTAGCAAGACTTTATGAGAAATCAAGATACTATAAAACAGATCCAAACAAATAAAAAAATAGAAGGCAATGTGAAATATCTCATTGGAAAAACCACTGACCTGGAAAATAGGTCCAGGAGAGATCATTTAAAAACTATTGGACTACCTGAAAGCCATGATCAAAAAAAGAGCCTAGACACCATCTTTCAAGAAATTATCAAGCAAAATTGCCCTGATATTCTAGAACCAGAGGGCAAAATAGAAATTGAAAGAATTCACCGATCACCTCTTCAAAAAGATGCCAAAAAGAAAACTCCTAGGAATAT
>JAQQSV010023204.1:0-10422 GCA_028646515.1 Pseudochirops corinnae
ATTGTGGTGCAAGTGCTTAAGATACAAAGAGAAAAATGAAGGATCCTTGTGTTCTAGAGAAGCTCACATTCTACTGAAGGGCATGACACTTAAATGGACAAATATGTATTGCAATTGTCTGAGTACATTCTCCTTGAAGATAAGGACTGTTTCATTGTTATCCAAGTTCTATTACTTAGGCAGCCTTTAGTAGGGCTAATAAGGACTTTGTGAATTGAATTTAGATGAATTGGATTGAATATATGCTGATAACAGGTGATGGAAAAACTAAACTTTGATTCAAAAGGGAGGTTTTGAGAGACAAATGCTCAGAAAGAATCTAAGCTTCTCAAGATTAGGAAAGGTTTTGTTCTTTGGATTCATGTTTCAAGTACCTAGAACAGTGCCTGGTCTAAAGCAAGTTTTAGTGATTTGTGGAGGATGTTCAGTGTTTCTGAGGCTGACAAATGATCACTCTATGGCCAATCTGGTGATGTAAGTCATTAATCATGACCTAAAAAAGCAGCTCTACATCCATCCATGACTGAGTTTATGCTCAAAGACCTTCCAGCTGATAAGAAGCCAGCAGAGCCTGACCTCCACTGATACACTTTGGAAAAGCCCATGCATGGTCAAGTCCATGCTTCAAGGACAGTGTAAGTGGGGGAGGAGGATACTCTAAAAATTAGCCATAATGAAAGATTCATTCTAAAACAAATGGAATTTAATGCAAGTAGAATAATTTCACAATTTTACTGCTTTGAGAACTGAGAGATATTCAGTACACAGGGCATTAGTACCAACTGACAGTTATGACTCGCTATGCATAGGAACCATTTCCCATTTCTTTGTGGCAAACTTTCTCTCTGAATACTTCCATTAATAAGAATTTCTAGATGCCTTCATGGCCAAAACCTTTTTTTGAAATGTCAGAAGTTGAATGCCAGGGCATGGAAGAGATGAAACAATTTCCTGAAGGTTACCCAGGTTTCAAGTCAATGAGTTGGGATATGAATGTAGCTAATCTACCATCAGATTCAATATTCTTCCCATGGTTCCACATTGCCAGTGTCTTAGCACTAGGCCAGTGGTTCTCAACCTTCCTAATGCCATGACCCTTTAATACTCGTATGTGGGCATATCTGCATGTGGGCAGACCCACGTGGAGATGAATAGAGGAGCAGTGTCTTGGTTCCTAAGACCATCAGAAATATGTATTTTTTGATGATCTTAGGCCACCCTTGTGACCCCTGTGAAAAGGTCATTTGACCCCCAAAGGAGGCACAATATACAGGTTGAGAACCACTGCACTAGGCCTTTCAGAGCAATGTGGCTAAACCATCACTGAATCCTGAGATGAATGAGGAGACTCAGCATAATCTCCATCTGGGCATCTGAGTCATGAAACTTTGGGAACTGAGACAAGGACAAAGAAAATAAAAATAGTAATAATAACAATTACATGATTTGTGTAACATCTCTTATGTGCCAGACACTGTGCTAAGTGCTTTACAGATACTAACTGTATTGATCTTTACAAGACTAGGAGTTAGTGCTAACATTATACCCATTTTATAGTTGAGGAACTTGAGGCAGATTGATGTTAAGTAAATTTCCAAAGGCCACACAGTTACCAAGTGTCTCAGATCTTCCTGACTTCTGGCCCAGCTCTCTGTCTATTGTGCCATCTAGCTGCCTCTCTACCCATGCAGGCTCTCCTCAATGTCTTGACTATAGTAGCAGAGTAAGCAGCCCTTCCTTCTGAATCCAAAAGTATAACAAAATGGTAAGGGTGGATGATTTCCTTGAGGCAGCCTTTGTATGGTTGTTATTGTTGCTAGAACACTGTAAAGCTGAAGTTATAATTAGCCTTTTCTCACCTGGTTCAAAACTAGTTGGGGAGTTGAGTACCCCATATAATATAAATCAGCTTTTTCTCTTGCTTAAAAATCCTACTTCAGTGATTTCTCCTTTGCATCAGCTTCTTCTTGCCAGAGTATTAGGACTAGAGGGAAATACACCCTCTGCAAGCTACCCTTCTCATCTGTTTTCAATGAAAGGAAATATTAGAGAGAAATAATTCTTCAATACTCTCAGGATCTATGTTTTTGTTGGTATGGGGACTCCTTCCACTCATATGAGTGCAGCTGGATGTTGCAACCTTAGTACCCCTTAGTAGACAGTCTCTATGGATTTCTGCAACCCGAAAAAAGTGTCTTCTGGTTGCCAGTATTTGGGTGGAGTGCACTGATTGCTCTTAGGCGAGTTAATTCCTGAATATCAGATGTACAGCACAGTTTGGGGTTAATGTGAGAAATCATTTCAATTACAAGATTTAACATTCTGTTCCAATGGCTTTTGGGAAATCAAAGGTTAATGAACAATAGAGTAGGACAATAGGTTAGAAAAAATTCACCCCATCATTGGCTATTGGGACATTAATTTTATGAATTTTTTGGTTAAGTTAACAATACTCACTCTGGCTCTTTTTCACTACATAGGCATAGAGCACAGATCTAGTTACCTCAGATGTCATGTCTGATCCAACATCTCCATTTTTTAACAGAGAAAAATTAGGCCCTAAGAGATTCAATAACATTGTAGTCATTGGTCATGAAGGGTTTAGTAGGGACTAAATCGAGGTCCTTTACCTCCAAATCCTGAGTTCTTTCTACCTCACCCCCTAATCTTAGATGTATCAGGTGTAAGACTTACATACCCAGAGGGTCCCAGAAAGTGAGAATTGCAAGATATGACAGTGTGAAGGTAATGAGATTCCAGGGCAGCCATGAATGGTTGGAAAGGTTTAAAAGCCAGGGTTCCTTTATAACCTGAAGGTCGGAGTTGAAGCTGTTTTAGTGGATGCAGAGACCCAAGCCTTTCTCTGTATTTCCAGTATTCCTCAAATACCATTTCAAACTGCTTCAGAAAAAGATCAAGAAGCTGATGATCAATGAGAGTTCTCCCAGTCTTCAAACCTCCATCACCTATGCATTGCACTCTCGTTCACCTGGTCAATAACTAACTCACTCTAATCCCCTTTTCTTTCTTCTACAAGATATGCATGGGTTTTCTTCCTGTCTGTGAGTGCTATTAATTAAGCAGCTTGTTTAGGTATTTAATTAGTATTTGGCCAAATCAGGTTGAAAATAGGTTGGTATTTTTGTTAGTCCATAAGCGTTATATAATTTAAAAAATAAAATTAAAGTACATTGACACTGATTACTATACATACACACATATATACGTATGTGTATGTATATAGATACATACGTGTGTGTGTCTGTGTGTGTGTGTGTGTGTGTGTGTGTGTGTAACTGATGTGAAGCTGCGGCCATGTGGGCAAGACTAAAAGAGGCTACAAAGCGCCTTCGTCAATAACTGTTTGACTTAGTTCTCAAGCAAGGAAGGAGAGCAGCCAAATGCAATATTGATTTAGAATATAAACTAGCTTGTAAAATCTCGTGGAGAAGGATGACGAAATATTATCAAAAGTATTGCCTCCTAATTCAGAGAAAAGAAGTGGGAGATGAAGACATTTTAAAGAAAATTTGGTGAGAGTCCCAATGAAATACATTTATTTAGACAATGTCTAAGTATAAAAATCAAAAGAGGATGACCAACAGAGAGAAATGGAAAATATCTGAGTGTATGAACATACAGGTAAAAGCTAAAAGAAAGCAAGACACACACAAATAGATAGATGGATAGAAGGAAGAAAATGGGAATTTATTAAGTATCTACTATTTACCAGTTCCTTTTGAATCTCACAACATCCTGGGGTATTGTTATGCTTATAATTCACATTATATGGTTGAAGCAGCTGAGGCCCAGAAAAGTTAAGTTACTTGGCTAGAGTTCTACAGTTAGTATGTATCTGAGGGAAAATCTGAACCATCCTCTTGACTCCAACCCAGAATTGGATCCCCTCCCCCACCTAGCTGCCTATCTCACTCTCCTCTTCCTCTCTCTACCTTACAAGTTCTTTTCACTGTCACAAACTGCATAGTCACTGTACTTGGATTCTCACAACCAAATCATTAATGTGCTTATAGAGGAGGAAGAAACAGCACTAAAAAAAATAAAGATGAGGGAAAAACCAGCCAGACAGACCAAGTGTGAGCAGAAGAGATCTGCATTAAAGATGATAGTCAATAATACATTTTTAAGCAGCTATTATGTGACAAGCACTGGAAAAAGCCCTGAGAATACAAAAAAAAAAAAAATAGGGGCACAGTCCCTACTCTTGGGAAGCTCCCAGGCTAATGGGAGAGACAACATGCAAATAATTATGTGGAAACAAGATTTATGTAACATAAAGTTTGGCCGGTCTTAGAAGACAGGTGCCAAGATAAGGAGCTTTTGCATAAGGTGGCATATGAACTGAGACCTGAAGGAAGCAGAATAGAATGATGATAGTGCTGAGGAAATGATTTGCAAGAAATTGGAACATGAGGAATGAGACCAAAGATGTAGAAAAATGCTCAGACTCCTCAGTATCAATGGAACATCAATGTTGATGGCTTTTTCTACAAAGATGATAAATACTCTTATTTTGTTTTTATGTTGAAATGGAAAGTAGAACTATTACTATTTAACTCATATCATTATATGAAGAGTCTGTGTTTAGACAAAACTTCTCACTTTCATTCTGTGTAAACGGTTAACTGTGATGTTTGGAAAGAGTCGGGGGCAGGGGCAGGGGAGAAGGACCAAAGGAACTTATTTTTTTTCCTGAGAGAACAAAGGTTAACTCTAATCTTTCAAGAAAACGTGAAGAGAATTCTTGTGAAGGGCCTTTAATTAGTATCATAAATAAACTGAATGGTGAAACTGTTTCCAAAATGGAAAAGGCAGCAGTTGTATAGTTGTAGTAGTAATGAAAGATCACTTGTTTGTAGTCTTTCTAAAAAGTAATACATTATTGATGCCTTTCTTTGATTGATTTAACACTGTTAGTAAACAAGATGACAAGGAACAATAATGGTGATTTCACTCTAGTTGATCAGTAACATGCTATACATACATGCATGCATATGTGTGTGTGTGAAAGAATGTTCTTGTATCTGTGATATTCTAATAGGATACCACTTTGCTAGGGGCTAGAGTCAAGAAGAGAGTAAGGAATCATGACAATTCATGTCATCTATTCTCCTCTCTAAAATAATTGATGGAATATTCTATTGTGGAGGAGAGTGGGTATAACGTGGAAGGCTTGAGGAAAGAAGGGATTTGGAAAAGTCACTGTGCACATATTTAACAGAGGATTAATTGGGAGGAAAATAAAATTTTGAAAGCATTTCCATATAGCATTAAGGGTCCAGTTCAGGTTAGATAATATGAATTCCTGGTGGACTCAGTATAATTATGTAACTTCTTCTAACTGTGTTTAGTGATTCAAAAATGAGTGCAAAGATGATACATAGTAGAAGTGGCCCAAGACTGGAGACAGACAAGGCCTGAGACTCAATATGATGAGGGAAAAAATATAATCTAAATGTATAGGAGTGTGAATGGTTGAAACTGGTTAACAATAGAATTAATATTGCCAGGAGATGAGAGAAGCAATGATGTTCTGAGTTAGTTTGAAGCTGGGAAGTGTTTAGGGTAGACAGCAAAAGTAAAGAATGCATTTAGCATTGATGTGGAGAAGATGGAGAAGAGAATGGAAGGATTCTTTGCCTGGCACAGGTTTTACCTCCATTGAAATTGTACAACATAGGCAGAACATCTTTTCAAGTTGTCGAATTTGACAAATGCTGATTTGTCCTCAGCTCATTGACGAGAACTTTTGCACTTAGCCAGACTTGTCTTTCTATGACCAACACAAGTCTGTTGCTGAACTCTTACTTGAAGCCTTTAGACATCTCTAAAGCCTGGACTCTGGTCTCCAATAAAAGTCTGCTTTCATAATTAATGACCAATGTTGTTCCTCAAAGCAATACATCTGCATAAAGTATGAACAGATTTTAAATGAAACATCAAACTTTAAAAGCTTGGCTAAGCCACAATCAATGAACGTTCTCTGTCTCTGTCTCTCTGTCTCTGTCTCTCTCTTTATTCAATTATTTACTCGATTTGTTTAGAACAACCATCACTGGCTAAGCACGCATATTTCTTATAAAAAAGCTTCTACCAGAATGAGGGAATGATAGTTCAGTGACTGGTGATAGACACGTTCTCTTAAAAAAATCCATTCAGTTTGCTGAAAGTTTTTTTTTTAATCATTGTATGTTCCTTACATGTTGATCAATTGAACTTAGAGTTTCAATGGAATTAGTACCGTGTTTTTTTTTTCTCCTGATAATATGTGAGTTTTATGTGGACATAAAAAAAAAAGTTATGTCTGATGATGGGTCTGATCTCTAGCATAGTCTCTAGATATGTCTTTAGCATGGTCTATTACTTGATTAGGAGTTTTTTTGCAGGGGTTCAGAAGGTAAAAGAATATCTTAGTAGAATGAAGTTTTTTGACTATTTTTTAAAAAGTAATGGAAGTCAGCATTTCTTTTCTATAGTGTCACACTCTCTCTACGGTGTTTTTCCTCTCCTCTCTTCTCAGACATAAATCTCCTTTTGTTATTAAAACTAGTTTTCTTCTTTTTCACTCAGTTAATTTCTCCTGTTTTCCCTCCTTTTTCTACTCTTGACCTTTCCAAGGAATTTGAGCCTTTACAGATGGATATAATTGGGTTTTTCATGTCAGGTTTGACTATACATGCAGTCCTCATTAACATTGGCTTCAAAGGGGGAGATGAATGCAAAGTCTTAATCCTTTCCTGAAGGGCCCAAGATATATAGCTGTTTACTCAAGACCATACAGAAAGCAGAAAAGAAATAAGACCCTTTCATTAACATTCCACTGACAAAGTGAAATGAAGAAAACCTCTTTTTTAAAGAGCAGATGAGTGTAGTCTGATGGACATTGGTACAAATAGGTGCCAATTGTGACTGATGAGTGTATATTGGTACATATTGATGCATATTAGGGCAAAGGGGTACCGATTGAAGCAGCTGAGTGGCACATGTACACAAAAGGATATATGTTGGCCCAGATTGCTGCAGATGGGAGAAGATCAGTGTGGGTAGTTACACATGGGTGGCCTAATCTGAAATTTGAATTTCAGCATCAGACTGTGTATTTACTGGCTACACCATTATTTTTCATATATCATCTCCGTAGACATAACAGCAATGTCGTGGTTATAGAAAGAAAAAAAGTCAAATAAATTCAGGAAAAAAGTAAATAGATGTAAGACTAGAAGTTGGATTTTCCAATTTCTCATATATACTAACTTTGTAAACCCAACTATAGGTCTGTTTTCCTATGACATATAATACAGTACATTCCACATACTCGCATTGAATTCATATGCATCTTTTGAAGGCCAATTCAAATAGTTCCTCTTCCCTGAAGCTTTTTGGGAATACCCCAGTTAATAATGGCTATTCCCCTCTTTGGTCTCATATAAAACTGGGCTTATGCCTTTATTATACCCTTTTACCACTCTACTTACAGACTCGCTATTAGGACATTCTCTCTGTGTCCTGGCTGCAAGCTTGGATTTTCAGTGCCAGACAATATTCAAATGGGTCCTTCTCTAGTGCATAATGCTAGGGTTCTAGGTCTAAGCACTGTTTCAGGGAAACCTAACCCCAGACTATCTCTAATGACCTGATATATTCTTAGAATGAGATATGTTTAGTCCCCTCTGCTTACCAAGGCCTTTTTGAAGGCAAGCAAGGCCTCTTTGCCTAACAACCAAGCTCCCATAGGTATACCCACTCCTGCCTGTTCTGAACAAGGTTTCCAAGACGTCACATGACAAAGTATAGCCACCTGTCACCAAGTGGAATCTCAAAAGGAGGACCGATACATTCTTGTCTTATGCCTCCTTCAATAGACTCCTTTCTAACTACTGATACCCTGCCTTTAATTTTCAATGGCTGATATATCTGCATTGCCTTATACTTACCCCACTTCAGTAATTTTGTACTTGCGGCTGCTGAAGTAAAATCCCTATCACCTATTCCTAAGTCACAGCTCCTTCTTGGCTTTCCATGTCAACACATCCTCCTCCTCCCCAAACTCCACTCCAGATCTCCAGCTAACCCCTTCCATTGTGCCCTTTGGAATGCCTACACTATAATAAGCAAATTTCTTTTCAACTTCCACCTCCTCTTTTCTCACTCTTTCTGTCTTCCAAACACTGTTTTAACTTGGGACCCTTCTAATAATACTTTTTTTTTTCCCCTCACTTACCTTTCCAATATTGATTATTTTTTCTTCTACTTACATTGATATAGTGATCATGGCGGTGGGAGGGAGTGACAAAAACACTCCTTAATCCCTGTTTCTACTTCCAGACTCTCCCTCTATAACTTAGACATGGCAATATCTTCTGCTCTGCAGTTCCTGTTATCTAAATCCATTATTCAATCCAGATGCCATTGACTGGCTTATATTCTTTCACTCATCCCCACACCCTGTCCTCATACTGGGGGATTTCAGCATTCATATTGATGCTTTTTAAAATTACCAAATTTTTCACTTCCTCATTCTATTCAGTACCCAAGTACTATTCCCCCATTCCACCTCAGCTACATACAAAAATGGTCATAACCTTAATCTTACTATCACCCATGAATGATCTATTTGGTAGTTCATGAACTATAAAATGCCATTGTCTGATCATTATAGTTAATCATTGCACTTTTCTAATGCCTTATGACCCCTAAACTCTGTTCTTTATCTGCACTCATATTTCAAATCCTTCTGTCCTTCAGGCTTATTCAGGCCATCACAAGCATACTGGCTATGTTCTCCTCCCTTCTCTATCTTGGCCATACTGAATCAACTCTACAGAATCTGTTACTCTGAATTCCTTTGTCCCTTTCCTATAGCTGATTGAGCTTTTCCAAATTTCAACCCTATAATCCTCCACTATTCATGTTTTTTTCTGAACACAAATGGAAACAATCATAAATCTAAAAATCTGATTATGTCCACTTGTTGTTCATCCTTCATACTCAAGGAAGATCAAAATGGTATCATGATGTTGGGGTCAAAGTACAATTGATTTGACTGTGGCTGATCAGAACAATATGAGATTGGAAGCCTTTACCACAGGTCAGTTACAATTAGCCATAGGAACATTTGGGACGGAGATGTCTCTAGAGTTCTCCTTCTCATGTTTCTTTAGAGCTACTAGGATTCTTCTTTGCCCATAGAGTACAATACCTTCTTTGATATGGGCATGCAATGTTGGCTGGTCCTGTGCTAGCATCTCAAATATCTCACAATCCATAGTAAAATTCTTTTGCAAGATCTTAAGAGTGGGGGGGCGGAGCCAAGATGGTGGTGTAGGAGCAGCAAGGTATGAGCAGCTCCCACACAGCCACCTCAAATGCCCATAAAATATGACTCTAAATAAATTTTAGGGCTCTAAAATGCACACAAATATACTTCCTGCTGAAGGCAGCTCAGCTAGAAAGGACCATCTCAGCGCTGGGAGCCAAAACCAGGCCCCGGGGGGTGGCCAGGACAAGCCACAGCTGGAGCTTCAGGAGAGTGGATTAGCAGCAGCTGTGGAAATTTCCAGAATTATCAAGCCATAAGAAAAAAGGACTAATTGAAAGGTCAGTGGATCTCAGCAAAAAGTGGGGGAGAAAAGCAGGTCCAGCCAAACTGCCTCCATGGCAAGGAAGCAGAAGTGGAGGATATGCAGCCGCCTCCACATAGCTGTTTCAAAGCTCCCGGACTGCAGGGGATCCAAGCAATAGTTCACAGGCCAAGTGCACTCACATTGAGCAGTCTGGATCTGGATTGTGGTATTGGGTGGTGGTTTTGGGGTGCATTTTTAATGAGCCAAAGCTGGTGGGGGCTGCAAAAAAAATGAAAGCTCCCTAATAGCTCTGGCAGCTGGGAAAACCTCAGCTATTTGGGACAGACCTTTACTGGCCATCATGAGCAGACAAAGGAAGCAAAGTAAGAACAGCAACCAAACTCTAGATTCCTTCTTTGGGGACAAGAATGATCAAAGCATGGAATGGGAAGAAGACAACACAGAACTCTCACACCAAAAGCTTCCAAGAAATACGAAGCCTTCCTAAAAGCCATAGATCAGCTTAAGAAGGATTTTGAAAACCAAATAAGAGAAGTGGAGGAAAAATTCAGAAGAGAAATAAGAATGATGCAAGAATATCATGAAAAAAGAGTCAACAACTTGACTGAAGAAAATAACACCTTAAAGGAGAGATTAAATCCAATAACAAAAGAGGCCCAAAAAGCCAATGAGGAGAAGAATGCCTTAAAAAGTCAAATTTGCCAGGTGGAAAAAGAATGTCAAAAGCTTTCTGAAGGGAATAATTCCTTCAGAATTAGAGAGGAGCAAATGGAAGCAAATGACTTTATGAGAAATGAAGATAATATTAAACAGATAA
>JAQQSV010023205.1:0-10422 GCA_028646515.1 Pseudochirops corinnae
ATTAAACACAGCACGAGCCACAGTGTGTGACGAGCAACTTGGACCGGCTTAGCTCCTGGGAGCAATGCAATGGTCTAAGAGAACCCCACGAGGCTGCTGACGGGAAAATGCTATGCACACCCAGAGAAAGAAGCCCTCGAGTCTCAACGCGGATCGAAGCCAACTAGGGCATGGTAGGACATGTTTGGCTCTTGAATCCCACCCACATGACCCAAGTCACCAGGCTGAGAGAGGAGTCATGCCCAAGGCAGGGCTGAGGAAGGTGCTGCACACAAGGCAAGGGCCCCAAAGGAGAAAGGAGGGAAGATCACAGGTGAGTTTCAAAGGACCTTGGTCCAGGGCTGTGTCAGATGAGAGGGGACCAGAGATCGCCTGCCTTGAGCAGAAGGGAGGAGGAAGGAAGCCAAGCCCAAAGGGTCAGCTGGGCAAAGAGTCCCTGGTCCTGGAGGGCTGATGGGGCTGATTTGGGGAAGGGCTTCCCAAGGGGACCAAGGCCAGAGTAGGCAGCATCTCATGAGCTGAGCTATGAGCATTTAACCTCATTGCTGCCATTTTGTAGGCAGAGGGGTCGAGTCATGGCCCATCAAAGCCAAGGGAGCAGAGCTGCAGGGCTAAAGGGCAAGGGGTCTGCACGTCTGCTGCAGTCAGGGGAAAGAGGATGAGCATTGTGTTCCTGAATCCTGGCCCTGATGGAGAAAAGGAGGGGTAACATGGGGTCACCAGGGCAGTGATGGGGAAAGGAGCTGAATGGAGTTGGACAACTGTGGTCCTCTGATCAGGAAGGAACCTGGAGACCAGGAATTCTACCACTTTAGACCATGGATGCTTGCGGCTTGAACCCAGTGACTGGCAATCCTGAGGTGATTGCTTGGGGCTATTTTTGAAATAAGATTTCATTGTTCTCCCGTTCCATGTCAAGGAATTTTTAACATTTCTTGCTTTTACATTTTTAATTCCAAATTCTCATCCATCCTTATTTCTCTCTTTTCTCCCTTAGAACTCAAGTAGTGTTCTCTAGGCTATGCTTGGACTATTTTTGTAAGACACAGGAGAAGAGTGAAGGAATGTTTTATAAATGTAGCCAGCAGAACTTCTGGCAGCTGAAAGGCTGCAGAAAGAGCAGTTAATTTGAGAAGTAATCCTAATTTTTTCCAATGATCCGCTCTCTGCACTGTGTTCCCAAGTCAGGTGCCACTCAGTCCCTTGGGCATCAGGGGCTGGATGTCAGGGTAACCCAGGAAGAAAAGTTCCGCAGAAGCAGAGTTAAACTCTGAGTGTCATCTTCACCCTCCCTTGCAGAGGCTCTCCTCCCAATGTCAGTAGAACACCCATTACACAAGAGGGTCATTATCCAGTTAAAGGAAAGAAGGAGCCCCAAAGTCTCCCCGCCATTTCTTCCCTCTTCCCTAAGGCATTCCCTCAGGTGCTTGCCTGAAACTCGCCTGCCTCTGCTTTTCTCATCTTACTTGCTGTTGGAGTGCCAGATTGCAAAGTGTCTCTCTCTTGCATCCAAAGTCCTCCATGATGTCGCTGGCTTTCTTCAACCACCCATATGCCACTGATTGTGTGGCTCATTTGTCTGCATTCAATGTATTCCTACCTTTTCCCTTTGATTCAGTAGAGATTTCTTGGGATTGCTCCCATACACCCCTGTTCACGTTGTTCACCTGCCCCCTTGGGGCAGCTAGGTGACCCAGTGGATAGAGCACTGGGTTTGGAATCAGGAAGACTCCCCTCCCTGAGTTCAAATCTGGCCTCAGAGACTTACTAGCTATGTGACCATGACCAAGGCACTTAACCCTGTTTGCCTCATTTTTCATCTGTAAAATGAACTTGAGAAGGACATGGCAAACCACTGTGGTATCACTACCAAGAAAACCCCCAATGGGGTTGGAAGAGCTGGACACACCTGAAAATGGCAGAATAGCACCAGTACTCCTTTGAGTGACTGATTAGGTATCTCGGTCACAGAGACCTTTTCACCCAATAAGGGTCTAGACTCTAGAACATCCTGGGAGTGTGGGATGCTCCATCTTCTATTCAGAAACATTCTCCACTTTCCTCCCACTCAAAATCGTTGGGCTTTGTTGGGTCATTTCCTGCTCCTCAGTGTTTTATGAGGCAACACTGTATATAATTTTCCACCCTCCTCCCCCATATTGTTTTACACATGCATGTCTTCTAAACAGCTGCTCCCCTTGGCTGCCATAACCATCACTTCACTTGGCAAGGACATGAAAGGATCCTGGTGGGAGGTATCTTCAGTCTCCTGCTTTGAAGGGATGGTTTTAACCAGGTAAATTTCTTTGGCCAATGATGGTTCCCTCTCGTTTTATCCTTTCCTTTCCTAACACCAAATTCCTGCTCCCTTAACCATGTGAAATCCCTTAGATCTGACCTAGGAAGACCAAGGAAGAGTAGCTTCTGGCCTGCGCAGACTCACTGATGCCTGGAGCCCTGGTGAGAGCCAGGCAACCAAAGGGTACCTTCCTGGGAGTTTCCCAAAGAGAGAGCACCTCCCAATAACCAGAGCCAGGAGCCAGGCTTTTCTCTAAGTCAGTGGTTCTCAGCCTTCCTAATGCCTTGACCCTTTAATATTCCTATGTGGGCATATCTGCATGTGGGTGGACCCACCTGGAGACGGATAGAGGAGCAGTGTCTTGCTTCTTAAGACCATCGGAAATATGAGTTTTCTGACAGTCTTAGGCAACCCCCAAAGAGGTCGCGACCCACAGGTTGAGATCCGCTGCCTAAGCCTATGTAGTCTATGCAGACTGTGTGTGGACTTGTGGAAAAGGGTGTCCCAGACCTGTGGAAAAGTGTTTTGTACCAATTGCTCTTCCTCTACTGCCTTAGTGAATGCCTTTTTTTTTTTTTTTGCTTTCTCCAACTATTTAACGTTGAACACTTCTTAGCACCTCATGGTTCTCTCTCAAACTCAAAAAGGAGAAAGACAACTTACCGTGGAGAGCCATCCCATGGGGTTTTAGGGAGAGTTGAGCATTAACCCTAGCGGGTGAGGGGGCATGCTTCAGAAAGATTTTTCTCTGTAACCCGTCACTAGCACGGAGAGTGGAGCCATGACATTTGGGGTATTTTCGCAGCCCCAGTAGGCTACAGTACAGGAAGAAATAGAAATGGTGCAAAAAAAAAAAAATACACGGACCCAGATAAATAGACAAAGTATGTGCCAAATAAATAGAAAATAGTCCAAAGGCAGGGAGATCAGGAAGGAGGAAGCAGGAAGCCATATGCTCACTCCAGGTGAATTCCATGGTCATGGAACATGCCCAGCTTGAATGGTATCAGAATTTTGCAGATGGCATTGGGTTGAATGTACCAGGCTCTGGAAGGCTGAAGAGATGCATGACTGAAGCCAACTGGGGAAGGATAGCCTGTTGTCCCCATTCTGTGGGGATTGTCTATTATCATTTTTTATTTCTAGAAAGGTTTCTAGAATGATTTCATGGAGCAAAATGCTCAGATGCTTTCCTTTTGCTAAATTTCCCAGGATGTCAGTGATCCTAAGGTGGTGGCATTTTTGTCTCAAATGGGTCTGACTCCTGGATCTGCAGGTTTTCCATTTCTCTCAGTTGTTGAGTTATTTTCTGAGCTCATTTTGGTTTGGGTTTGGGTTTTTTTAGCTTGTCTGTCATCTACAGTCTGAACTTCCCGAGTCTGTTGTTAGTCCTGGGGATTTTTTGCCTATTTCCTCTAATGGTCCTCATAGAGGACACTCCTCTCCACCGCCCCTTCCTCTCTGTCTTTTGGTTGAGCATTGAAACATTCGTGCTTCATTGTTCCTGTGATTTTTAGTGGTTATAGTTTTTTCTTGTTTCTGTTTTCTGTTTCTTCAAAGTGTCAATCTTGCCTAAATCTTTTAACGGTATCCCAGGTTCTTCTGAGGACACTGCTCAAAGTATCTCTGGAGCTTTTCTGTCCCCCACAATGGCAGCTGGTAAATGACTAACAACTGACTCCCTTTTAAGTTCAGTGTTAACTCTTTCTCTATCACTTTCTTGTTGTTGTTGTTGAGTTGTGTCTGACTCTCTGTGACCCCATTTGGGCTTTTCTTGGCAGATATTGGAGTGCTTTGTCATTTCCTTGTCCAGCTCATTTTATAGATGAAGCAAACGAGGTGAAGTGACCTTACCCAGGGTCACACAGCTAGGACATGTCTCAGGTCACATTTGAACCCAAGGATATGAGTTTTCCTCACTTCAGATCCATGCTCTATCCACTGTGGTGCCCCCTAGCTGCCCTATCATTTTCTTAAGTCCAGACAATCCACAAAGCAATAGAGTCAGCCCTGATTTGAAGCATTTGCTGATTTCCAAGGTGTAAATGCTCAGACTGACAATGAACAATCAGGTTCACACTTTTCCTGCTTTCCCCCACCTCCCAGTCTTTTAGCGAATTTAGTCCCTTCTATCTTTGTACTGGTTGGAAAATCTTGAATGTGCCCCCTCCCCAAAGCTGGCCTAAATCTGACACATCAGCTCTGTGGGTTAGCACCTGCTTAGAACTGAGTTGTGAGTGTCCTGTCCAGCTACCCGAGGACCCAGGCCTGCAAACAATGTATTGGATCAAACAGCAAATGAAGTCAAGAGAAAAGGCTCCCCCGTGCCATGCATCATGTATTCTCTCATGGGCTCCTCTGCCCCTGATGAGGGAGGGTGCCCACGTAAAGATGGACCTCATGTTTGTCCTTCATTCTGGAAGAGGACCATGACCTCAGGGAGGTGATGCCATGTTATGCAAGTGAATTAGCTTTAAGTGTGCAAAGTTGCCAGCCTCACTTCGTTCTCCAGAGACATCTGGGTCCAGTGGGAAGACTGGAGATGGGCCTTGTGGATGGACCTCATGTGGCCAGACCTGTGCCCAGAGCTGGACTGTGCTGCCCTCTGCTACCCTCTGCTGGGCAGGCTGTCTCTGCTGAAGGCTTATCAGCCAGGACATGTTTTCTTGCTACTTACCACCCATGTAACATTAAACAAGCTCCTTACCTTCTCTGGCCTCTGTCACCTCCTCTGCAATATAATGGACTGAGACTGATTAGTTTCAGAGGTACCTTCTGGCCCCAAATCTACTTCTAGCCCCTCTGATATGAGTTGGAAAGGTGAATAAAATGGGTCCCATGTTTTCTCCTCATCTGAAAAGGACCCAGAAAGTAGTGTTGACCAAATGGACATATGCTTCCTGCTCACTAACTCAGTTCCCCTAAGCCAGCTAGGAGTCAGAGAAGAGACACTGTCAGCTGGAGGGCTGAGTGGGGGCTTCACAACTGCCTGAAGGGCTTGGGGCACAGCCAGTAGCCAATATAATACAAGCTACCCAAAACACGTTGGGTTCACACTATATGACAAGTATCAGGATAGCACTGGGGACATAATGACGAAATTCAAAACAGCTGCCGCCCTCAGGGAGTTTGCATTTCACTGAACATTATACATGAAAACAGAGAATTCAACCCACCACCATTCCTTAAGCACCTATTATGTGCCAGGCAGCAAAGTTATGATGATTTGAGGAGGAAGGAAGCATGACCAGTTGTGGGAATTAGAAAAGGTTCATATAGGAGCCATATCTTGAAAAAAACAGGGACTTCCAAGTGGTGAGAATGAGTAGGGGATTCCCAAGGAGAGGGGATATCCTGGGCAAAGACCTGGAGACTGAAATGGAGATACTGTTCCATCAGAATCCTTTCTGGAAGAAACACAGGGTGCCATGAAAAGAGAGTGCTGTGCACTAAGACTGGAAAGGCCAGCTAGAGCAGATCCTGGTGGGCTAAAAGCCAAGCAAAGGGACCTGTATCCTAGAGGGAGGGGAGCTGCTGCAGGTCCTTGAGCTGCCAAATATCTATGGGGATGAGAGATCAGAAAAATTCCAAACCACAAATGGACTCAAAAGAGGTGGAGAATTAGTCCAGGAACCTGGAGGGCAGGATAGCAGCAGCTGCTGCAGCAGCAGAGGAATAAGGTGAAGAGACCAGCCTAGCAGGCAACTCAAGGCTCAAGGAATGAGAAGACATAGAGGTAAAGCATGGAGGGACAAACCTGGACTCTGGCGACCCCAGGACCAAGCAACTGGGACAGTAGGGATTTAGGGACATGGGCCATTTCTTCAGGAATGCTGACTTCTTCCCCTGCCTTCAAGCTCTTCAAACCCCAAGGTGGCACTGTAAGCCTGGAACAACTGGATAGGTACCTGAAGCAAAGCAAGTCCACTAGGACCTCTCCTGTATGGCAGGCACTATGCTAACTCCTTGGATTACAAAGTGTGGCAAAGGCCTGTCACTATCCTTGAGAAGCTCACAGTTTAAAGCTGGAGACAAGATAGAAACAAGGATGTACATCAATGCTGCCAGCAGAACAGAACAGAGGGGAGGCAGGAGCATGAAGGGGGATTGGGGAAGGCTTCAAGGAGAAGCTGGGATTTTAGCTGGAACTTGAAGGAGTCATAGAAGCCAAAGGGAGAAATATCTCTTGACTCTCCATGGTCCTGACATAGGCCTTTTGTATAGCCTTTGATGTTTGAGACACCTTTCCCTCATGATTTCTGCACTTGTGTTTTGATGCTTGCTGGGAAATTGAATACCCATGAGGGAGGGCAAATAATGAGCTAAAATTCTTGGGAGTCAAGCCTGGATGGGGACCCAGGCCAAAGAGCTAACTCTTGAGACTGTGTAAGCCCACATCTGTGGTTCTGAAGCACAGGTCATATATGTATAGATGACTGGTTCATTTTCATGTCCTTATCCTTGGCAACCACCAGAGTGCCATGCAGATAGTAGTGACTGGATAGGTGTTAATTGAGTTGTACGGCACAGCATGGCTTGAAATTAGGTTGTAATGAATAATTCCCAATCTTGATATTTCAAGGATCTGAGATTTCATTTCTAAAAAAATCCCTCTTTCAATACAGATCAAAGTTAGGTCAGAGAATTAGAATTGGAAATGATTCATAGCTCATCCTCTTCAACTCCACTATTTTACAGGTGAAGAAACTGAGGCTAAAAAGTAAGCAAGTGACTTATTCAAGATCACCTAAGTCTCAAATGACAAAGACAGAATTCCAGGTTGTGTCCTCTCCCTCCTGATTCAGTCCTCTCTCCACCGAGCCATCTTTTCAGTCACCAAAGAGACTCTTCCTCCAGCAGTACTCTCCTGAAGACTGAACACTTCTCAAAGGAGCTGGGGTAGCTCTCAGAGCACAAACACAGCTTGCTTTGTTGCACAGTTTACACTGAATTAGCTGCCAAAACTGAGGCTACTGGAACACAGCCTCCTGGCTGATAAGCCCTCAGCAGAGACAGCCTGCCCAGCAGAGGGTAGCAGAGGGCAGCACAGTCCAGCTCTGGGCACAGGTCTGGCCACGTGAGGTCCATCCACACGGCCCATCTCCAGTCTTCCCACTGGACCCAGATGTCTCTGGAGGACAAAGTGAGGCTGGCAACTTTGCACAGCCCCGCCTCACTCAAAGCCAATTCACTTGCACAGTCAAATCTCCCCCCAGCCATGAAACCATTAACTCTGCCTCTTCCCTGAGCAGCACTCTGCTGAGCTGCCATTAACCCTGCTTTTTACAACAACAAGCCATACCTATGAATCTTTCACCCAACCATCTATAAGCAATTAGAGAAATGTAAAGCTGCCTTGTTCTAGTGGTCAGTCACACCTATGAATCTTTCAATGCACTATCAGTAAGCTAACTCCTCTCTAATTAGGCACATCCTGGATCCCCAGTTAGTCTAGCTTCCAACATTCATCTTGTCAAACAGGACATTGATGGGTAGCACACTGGGTACCTCTCAGTCAGAACTGACCACTAGTTGACTTAAGTGATGATTTAAGGAAAAAACCACACCTCCTGATAGCCCCCCCGCCTTGGGCTTTTTCCCAGTGAATTATGGACAATACACCTGTGCAGTAGATTTGAAAAGCGCATGTCTCTTTAAGCACTGACCACTCCTTAACTCCTCCCTAAAACCACCCTTATTCACCTAGTTAGCGTAATTGATACCTGATTGATGTTATTATGGCTATATAATCTGTATTTCTAATTCCTGCACTTTGGCAGGCTTCCTAAGCCCTCCTGCCTGCTGAATAGCATAACAATAAACTTTTACAGTCATTAAATGGAGTGCATGGTTCTTTCCTGAACAATCCCCTAGTTATTTCTTTCTCTCACCCACGTCTCTGCACACACCTGAGGCTGGCCCTTAGGTGGACCCACAACACTGATGAAAAGGGCAGAGCTGAATAGAAAATCTGATATTCAAACACAAGACTCAAGAGAAGCATAAAAATGCAAACACAGAAGAGAATTCATAAGGGACTCAATAAAGTTAAACTGTTTATATTACTATATGGGAGGATGATCCATGTAACTCCTATGAATTTTATCATTATTAGGGCAGTTAAAATGAGTTTACATAGACAGTGGGCATGAGTTTGAGTCGATCATTTTGTTGGAATGATCTCTCCCCAAAAATGAAGGGGTGAAAAAGAGGGATGTATTAGGAGAAGAGGGGGAGAGGTAGAATGGGGAAATTTTTCTCACATAAAACAGAAGTGCAAGAAAGAACTTTTATACTGGAGTGGGATAATGGGGGGAGGGGATGTTGGACAGTGCTTGAACTTCACTCTTATCAGAATTGATTCAAAGAGGGAAGAATATATATAATATATGCACACTGTTATGCATACAAATGTAATTTACCCAATATGGAAATAGGAGGTGAAGGAGAAAAGAGAAAGGGGCAGAGGATGATAAAGGGGAGGGCAGGTTAAAGGAAACAGTGGTTAGAACGCAAACAGAATTTTGAGGACAGACAGGATTAAAAAAGAGAAAGAGTAAGAAGCAGAAGAAAATGAAATGGAAGGAAATACAGAGTTAGGAATAATGAATGTAAATGGGATTAGCTCACCTATAAAAGGCAACCATATAGCAGAATGGATTAGAAATCAGAATTCAACAATATGTTGTTTACGCTTGAAATAGAAAGACAAACACAGAGTTAAAATAAAGGGCTGCAGCAGAATCTATTATGCTTCCACTGAAATTTTTTAAAAAGTAGGAAAAGCAATCATGAGTTAGACAAAGCAAAAAAAAAAATCTAATTAAAAGGGATAATCAGGGAAACTACATTTTGCTAAATGGTACCATAGACAATGAAATAGTATCAAACATTTCACAGCACATTTCTCTGATAAAGGCTTCATTTCTTAAATATATACTAAGTATAGAATTGAGTCAAATTTATAGAGCCATTACTGAATTAATAAATGGTCAAAGGATATGAACAGGCCATTTTCAGAAGAAGAAATCAAAGCTAGCCATAGTTACAGGACAAAAAGTTCTAAATTACTATTGATTAGATAAATGCAAATTAAATCAGCTCTGAGGTACCAGCTCACACCTATCAGAAATGACAAATGCTGGGCAGAGCCGAGATGGAGGCATAAGAGTAGCAACATATCGCAGCTCTCACATAGCCACCCCCAAATACCCATAAAATATGACTCTAAACTAATTCTAGAACTCCAAAATGCACACAAATATACTTTCCACTAAAGTCAGCTCGGCTACGAGGAACCATATCAGCACTGCGAACCAAAACCAGCCTGGTCTGAAACCATGGCTGTGTCCCGGGGGCAGCTGAACAAGAGGAGCCAGGAGGTGGCTGGACAAGAGGAGCCGAGCCCCGGCTGGAGCTTCAGGTGAGCGGATTGGTGGCAGCAGCAGCAGTATCCAGAATTAGGTCAGTGGGGCTTGCAAGGTCGTGGGAGAAAAGCAGTCTGGCCAAACTGCCTCCAGGTCTGAGAAGTGGAAAGCAGAGGTCCTGCACCCGCCTCCACATTGCCACTTCAGAGCTCTCGGCCTGCAGACTGCAGGGGGACCAAGCAATCCTTCAGAGGCCAAGTGCTCTCACGTCGAGTGGCCTGGATCTGGATTGTGGTCTTGGGCTTTGGTCCTGTGGTTCTTTTTACAGTGAGCCGAAAGTGGGGGAGGGACCCAGCAACCTCCTAAGAGCTCTGGCAGCTGGGAAAACTCCAGCAATTTGGGACAGAACTTTCTCCTCTGGAAGCAGAGCTCCACAGAGATTTAAAAAAAAAAAATCACGGACTGACCAACCATGAATAAGAATAAGCATAAGAAGTAAAGTAAGAACAGCAACCAAACCCTAGATTCCTTCTTTGGGGAAAAGAAGGACCAAGGCAGAGAGCTGCAGGAGGACAGCACAGCCAGAGCTCCCCCACTGAAAGCTTCCAATAAACATGAAGATTGCCTTAAAGCTAGAGATCAGCTGAAGAAGAATTTTGAAAACCAAATGAGAGAAGTGGAAGAAAAATTGGGAAGAGAAATAAGAATGTTGCAAGAAAATCATGAAAAGAGAGTCAGCAATCTGACTGAAGAAAT
>JAQQSV010023206.1:0-10421 GCA_028646515.1 Pseudochirops corinnae
GTGGTTTCCCTTTACTAGCTGATTAAAACCTAGACTTCAGCCTAGTTTTAAAGCTGTCTTCAGTTTAGCAGCTCCTAAGTATAACAGGTCTACCTTAGGGCTTGTTGGATGGAGGGATTAGTTAATAGAGGGAATAAGAATGGGAAAAATCATTTTTATGTCACCTCCTATGTGCTAGGTATCATATCAAGCACTTTTACAAATATAAGCTCATTTGATCCTCACAAGTAGGTGCTATTATCATCTCTCTTTTATAGTTGAAGAAACTGAGGTAACCAAAGCTTAAGTGACTTACCCAGGGTCACAACTCATTCAGGGCTCAGCCCTCTATGTACTGCAGCACTTAGCTGCCTCAATGATAGAGAGGTATTTTTATAATAGCGTTTGATCTGAAAGAAAATAAGGCGGAAAGGAGATAGCACAGGACAGTCAGTTCCTCATTTCTCACCAGTTGCACTGATTTTGGACTTCCCCATCAGGCCCATACCTTACCTATCCCCTCTTTAGTGACTGTTTTCCCCAAATTCATCTGTAAGCTCCTTGAAGGGAAGGACTGTCTTTCTTTCTAGATGTATCTCCAGCACTTAACAAGTGTTTATTGGTTGACCAGAACACAGCAAGGACCCCTGAGTCTTCACTGTACATAGTTCCTTCTGTTTTCTAGTATTGTCTTATTAAAGATATAGATTGAAGAAGATAAAATACATATCATAGATTGAGAGCTGGAAAGGACCTCAGAGACTATCTAGTCTGAGCTCCTCATTTTACAGATGAGGAAATTGAGGACTAATCAGTGATTTACCAAAGCCCATATAGGTAGTAAATGCCAGAGGTAGAATTTGAACTCAGGTCCCTTAACTCCAGAGTCAATGCTTAGAGAGCTTCAGTGCTACTACCTTGGTATATAGTGAAAATAGGAGTTGAAAGCAGGAGAGCCTGGAGTTCATATCCTGGCTGTTATATTTTTTTCCCCTTTTTTCTTTTTCTTTTTTTGGGGGGGAATGGGGTTGCGGCAGTCAGGGTAAAATGACTTGTCCAAGGTCACACACATAGTAAGTGTCAGAGGCTGAATTTGAAGTTAGGTCCTCCTGACTCCAGGGTGAGTGCTCTATCCACTGTACCACCTAGCTGCCCCTGGTTCTTACACTGTTGAGTTGTGTGACACTTATTAGCTCAGTTATTGTGGGTGAGTCACTTAACCTCTCTGATTCTCAGAGTTCTCTCATTTGTAAAATGGAGATAATCCTTATAATACTTTTCTCACAACAATCCTCTAAAGTAAATAAAGTCTGAAAGGGGTGTGTGTGTGTGTGTGTGTGTGTGTGTGTGTGTGTGTCTGATTCTCATGAGTCTGTTAGACTTTCTGTAGTGCCAATACAATATTCACAGCACCCACAGCAGCTATGAATATACTGACATAATTTCGAATCACAAAATATAATGAACTCTCCACATGGAAGACACTCTCCACATATTCAGACACCAGAAAGCTGAATCCCAACACTAGAAAGCTAAATTCATTGTAGCAAAAAAAAAAAAAAAAAACCTATACATGATAACAATGCAGAGGGCACCACCATCCCAAAGCCTTCCCCCTGCCAGGGCCTTCCCACAGATGAACACTCAGAGCTCACTGCCTGCTTCCTCTCCCTCAGCTCCAACTGCTCTGACCAACTTTCTCTGGGTTCTACTCCACCTTTCCTGCTCCACCCATGTGACAAGCTCCTCCCACATAGACTCATGTGACTCAGACAGGTTACAAGGACCTATTAATGGTTGGGAAAGATCTTCCCATTTACATTACCATTACATTTTCCAATATCCAAACCAATATTTATACCTTCCACAGGTTGGGTTCAGTATTGTCATATCACCTTTTGAAAGCTAAAAGTAAAAGAATCCACAGACTTGTGGCAAGTGGGCTAAGGCAGCCTTTCTTCCTTTCTTGCTGGGTGGTGAGGGGAAGAAGCAGAAAGGGCAGGAGAGGGTGTATCCTTGGTATGCATTTTCATATAATTAAGACAGTTTGTGAATTTTTGTTCCACATTTGAAGCTGAAACATTACTAACTCCACTTGAGAAGAATGGGGTTAGGAATACACAAGTTTTTCTGGAAGAATTTGGCTCCCTGACTCTATCAGGGTAAATGCTATGCATATTTACAAGCCAAGTATTAGTACCTAAGGTTATATTTTAATGAAAATAAGAGAGATAGCTGTTTCCTTATCCAGATAAAATTTATTCTGTTTTCAGGCTTTGGTTGATATGCTTGGCTTTGATGGTGACATTCTCTCATACTCGGCATTTCATCCACCGTCCATGTCCCACATTGTTTTTCTTAGACATACATAATGGCTTTAAATGAGGAAATGATTTGTTTTTGGCTCTTTTACTTTTGGAAAGCAGCCAAGTATTTCTTTCAAGTTATTTAGTGGGGGAATAAAGCCTCTTCTGGGGTCTAAACTTTCTTACTCCAGTGCTAGCCGTTTGGACTTTTGTGCTGGAATTGGATAAACTCATTAAAATGAAGGATCCTTTCTCTAATGTTTAACTCTCAAGGGAGATGTTTTATGTGCTACTGAAGGTTTTGAATGTATGACAAATATAGGGGAAAGAGCACTGAACCAGAGAAAGAGGTTCTGAGTTTCATTTGTGGTTTCACTATTTGCTAGCCATGTGACCTTGGGCAATCACATAATTTCTCTCAAGTCAGTTTCATCATCTGTATAATTGAAATAGTTTACCCACCTCAGAATGATTTTGTGACTCAAATGGGAATGTGCTTTACAAATAGAAGACTTTGTTATTGGAACGACTAAATGACTACTCTGTTTATCTTATCTGGATATATCTGGAATATATCTGCAAACGACACTTTGATATTTTAAAGGGCTATATAAATGTCAGCTGTTATTCTTATCACCCATTTCTGACCATGTTGTGTTGTACAGTTTCTATTTGTCCAACAGCTAAGACCTCTTTTGAGTAAAAAATTTTAGGCATCCTTTTAGGTAATTTGTGATTTGGTTAATAGTGGCATTGATCCACAAGTCAGCAAATAATAAGAGCCTTCTGTATACCAGACACTGTGCTAAGTTCTGAGGGTATAAAGGAAGGCAAAAGTAGCGCCTACCCTAGGAGCTTACAGTCTAATGGGGGTTGGGTCCATAATGGCTAGATACTCCTTTTAAGGTTTTGAAAGCATTTCCTGTGTGCTGTCTCATGCATCCTCACAACCCTGTGAGGCCGATATTATTATCCTCATTTCTAAAATGGGGAAATCCAAACATAGTGTTAAGTGAGTTGCCCAGAGTCACATTGCTAGTGGGTGTCTATGGTAGGATTTGATTTCAGGTCCTCGTCCAAACCCAGCTACTCCATCTATTATTGTACTACCTATGTGTGATTTCTTTACTCTAGGCCAGTTTTTCTCAAACTGTGCTTCAAGGAACCCTTAAACCCCAAGTTTTGTTTTTAATGAACCTTACATTGTTTAATGAACCAAATATTGCTATATTGTTTTAATCAACCTTTTATTATATTAATAGGCATTAAAATAATAATTTTAGGGAATTTTACTATAAGAGTTCTGCCAAAATTTAGTTTAAACTGAAGGACCCTACTATGGTGGAAAGGTTTCAGAACCACTGCTCTAGACTTAAGAAATAAACCTAAGTCTTCTCTTCACCAAGCTTTAAGTCTCTGACTTGTTAGCTCAGTCCCGTCCTCCATTGCTTTCTCCTGGAACTTGCCTTTCGATAGATTTTCTTCTTCTCTTTCCCCATCTATAGTGCCAATGCACTTCAAATTCCCATTCCCATTACACCATCTTCAATCTCTTTTTAGTTACTGGTTCCTTTCCTATTCTCTATAAACATGCTTAAGTCTTCCTTTTAAGTGGTTCTCAAATGTTTCCACTGTAATTTAAACTAAAGTTTGTCAGAACTCTTATAGTAAAATCCTGTAAAATTAATATTTTAATGTCTATTAACAAACAACATAAAGTTCATTAAAAATAAGCCTTGGGGTTTAAGGGTTCTATGAATGTTATATACCCAGAAGGGAAGCTCTTTCAATATATAGGGACTCATTTTTTTCTTTCCTTCACTAATATATGGTAGGATATCTTTCATATGCTATAGTAAATGTGTAATAAATATCTGCTTAATTGAATTTCAAAGATGCAAAAGAACTGCAAGACGATAGCATATTATTTATTGTTTAAATACAAATAACTTTATCATAAATGATAGGCTCTACCCATTGGCTTGAACATCCAAGTTTAGTCTGTCCATTAAACTATATTCCTGGCAAGGTATTCATTCTCTGTTTTATAGATTATCTATTAAGCACAAAATTATTCTAAGTCTTTAAAGGTAAGTTATTTGCTTCATCATCAAGTAGAACTTTTATATGACAATTCCATTTATGCATACAAATGTCTAGTTTGAATCTATCCTTCACACAGATGAGTGCACAAATTATTAGGGATTTTCAAATATTAAAATGTAAGCTGGAATCATAAATGCATGGAACTTTGCCAGAATTCTGACTTAAAAGACACCTATGATTTGTTATAACTTAGCCAATTAGACCATCAGTTTGGTTGTGGGCTGACTTTTCAGTTGTTGGAGGGAGGATCATTTTGCAAGGAAAAATTTGTGTTGGAAAGGAGCAAATGAGAGCTTTGTTGTGATAATTAATCTTTCCGGGAGGTTTTTCCTCTTTAAACATTTCTGGCTTTCTTCCTCTGGAGGAGAACCCTGTGTGGTCTAGGAAGGCAGGGTGAAGCCTTGCCAAGACTGATTCCCTGTAGATACAAGTCTGGTGAAATGCCAGTCAGGTTTGTATGGTCCCTGATTAGTGATCAAACATTTAAGCTACAAAATGCCATTGTTTATGAGGGCACTTGAAAAAAATCTGAATAAAGTCCAACAAAGTCACTTGAACATTTCTGATAAAAATGGATTGTTTCCATTACATGCTGTTGAAGTGGGTTGTAATAGAATTCTTTAAATTCTCACTTGTCAGATTGAAACAACAGAAATGGGTATTGGAGCCAATTGGAAGTGGTCATATTCGGCCAGAATAGTTGCAGGGGTGATATAATCTGCTTTGAGAAACTTTGTATCCTTATTTTCATCTACATACCTTTATTTGCCTTCCAAGTTAAATCCCTATAATTCTCTACAGTTGTGGAATATAATTGGTATTATTGTGCTTACTCAATCCAATCAATACTGTTCATACTTTTAGATTAAAAAAAAATCTTATTATAGGCACTTAGCTTCCCAAATTATATGAAATACCATATTTCCAGGGTCAAGTCAAGAAACTGAAATATAGTATCTGGTTCTGGTATTGGGAAAGAGAAATAAAGATGTCCTGGACGGAATGGAATGTATAGCCTGATGGTGGAAAGGAAAATGCAAGAATGAGAAGCATATATAATTGTAATCTATGAGCTTTGCTTTGGTAATCTCATCTGCTCTCATGACTTTAACTGTAGGAAGAATTTTCCAGTTTATATCTCCAGGTCTTCCCTTTCCTGAACACCAGATTTGCATTTACATGCCCAACTATTAACTGGGGCTTTTGGAATTACCATTTGGTATTACCATTTGGAATTATCACTAATAACTCAGCATATCTCAAATTGAACTCATCGTCTTCCTTACCTAAATCTTTTATTCTTTCCAATTTCTCTCTGTCTCTTAATGACACCATCATACTCCCCAGTCATCCATGCATTCAATTTCAAAGTCCTGTTGGACTCTTCCCTCTTGTTTATCTTACATATCCTATCTGTTGTCTAGTTTATTTCCTAATTCTTACCATTCTTAGTGCTTTTATCCTAATTTAGGCCCTGATTACCTCTTGCCTAAACTATAAGTTGCCTTCTAATAGGTATTCCTGCCTTTATCCAGCCAAAACTCTACTGTCCAGTTGGCCTTCCTTATGAATTGTCTGATCAAAATCCTTCAGTGATTGATTACCCTTTACATATTATATAAAATCTAAGCTCCTGCCTGGTATAAAGTTTTCTGCTCCAATCTAACTTTTCAACATTATTTCATCTAACTCATTCTCACATTACATGCCCTTTGCTAGTGGTATAGTGGGTAGAATATACTTTATTATGAACATTATGGAAAGCTTTTGAAGGTTTTTTTGAATAGGGGAGTGACATGGAAGCCAAGGGAGGAGAGAACATCTAGAAGCAAGGGTGAAATTAATAGTGTTAATACCCTGGAAAGGGCCAAGAAGAATGATAATTAAGAAAAGAGTATGTTCAACTTGGCAGCTGAGAGTAGTTTTAGTAGAGCAGCCAAGATTGAAGTCTGTTAAAAAGGAGTGAAGAAGTGGTGGTGAAGTAGAAGAAACCAGTGTAGATTTATTCTTTTTTAGAAATTTATCAATAAAGGGGAAGAGAAGAAATAGAATGGTACTTTAAGATGTAAGTGGAGTAAGAGTCAAGGAAAACCTTTTGTTAGGATAGGGAGACCCAGACAATTTTATAGTGTGGACGGAGAAAGCAGAAAAGGGGAGATTGAAGGTGTGGGAGAGATAAGAAGAGGGGAAAAGGCATGAGTAGTGATCACTATACCAAGGTCTTTCATGAGATGAGAGAGGTAGTGTGATCAAGGACTTAAGTGGGAGGGGTAGCCTTATTAAGGGGAGCCAATTTATCCTCTAAAAGTAAGGACAGAGTAAAGAACCGAATTAAGAGGTTTTGAAGGGTGGAGAAGGGATTGGGGAGTTCACTTTGGATGACCTAAATCCAAGGTAAAATAGGTCAAATATTCTGCAAAGAGATAAAAATATTGAGTATGAGGAAAGAAAAGGAAGTTTAGAGCAGCCATTGGTGGGGAGAGTGTAATAAGATTTCGATCATGAGGAAAAAAGGGTAAAATTTGTAGTGATTCCAGTGATGAAGGTTTCATGACTTCTGTTAATGCTGTGGACTGCTAGATAATGGAACAAAACTAGAAGGAATAAGCTAACACAATAGATGACAATTAGGGTACAAAAAAGATCTTGACAGTCTAGAACAGCGGTTCTCAACCTTTCTAATGCAGTGACCCTTTAATACTGGTATGTGGGTGTGTCTGCATGTGGGCGGAACCACCTAGAGATGGATAGAGGAGCGTGTCTCAGTTCCTAAGACCATGGGAAATATGTGTTTTCCGATGGTTTTAGGAGATCCCTGTGACCCCTGTGAAAGGGTTGTTCGACCCCCAAAGAGGTCACAACCCACATGTTGAGAACCACTGGGCTAAAACAACATCAGAGTGAATAAGATTATATTTATTAGTGATAAATGTAAATTAGGGTTAAAAAATAGGTTTACTAGTTTGTTTTTAATGGGGAAGGCATAGCTAGAATCGATTTGTCTGAAAAACAGTTTGGGTGGGGGATATTTGGAGGCAGAGATTAGTATTCCTCAAGCTTAATATGAGTTAATAATGTGATATGACAACCAATAAGCTGAAGGCTTATTATAGGCTACACAGAGAGTCACAGTGTCCAGGAACAATACTCATAGTCCCATTTTATTAGACAACATCTGAAGCATTATGTGCAGATTTAGATGCCACATTTTAGGAAGGCTGTTGAGTCAGAAGTGTCTTGGGTAGGACAATCAGAATGGTGAAAGGACATATAAGGATTGATTGAAGGAATTGCAGATAAGTCAGCTTAAGAGAAAACATTGTATGTGTGTGTGGAGATGGGGGGATGGTGGACAACATGACAATTGTCTTCAAATATTTGGTTGACTGCCATATGGAAGAACTAGGAACAATGGGTCTAAGTTATAAAGAGACAGATGTAGGTTTGACATAAGGTGAAACTTCCTAACAGTTAGAGCCAGCCAAAAGTAGAATCTATCCCAAGAGACTGTGGGTTCTTCCTCATGGGATGTCTTCAAGAAATGGTAGAATGACAGTTTTGTCAGGAATGTAGACAGAATTCTTAAGGTGCCAGTTGGGATAGATAATCACCAGAATCCCTTACAACTCTGAAATTCTTGGATTCTGTGAAGGAAGATGATGTGAGTTACTCAGGGTAGTGGATTAGGAGAACAGTGAAAATGGAAGGACAGGAAAAGTAAGGGATGTGACAATGGAAGATATTGTTGAAACAGCTGATGGAAATAATAAAGGTTGTATTGGGGGAGGAATAAATCGATCAGCAAGTGTTAAATGAATTATATGTGCCAGGTACCATGCTAGGTCTGGAATATAAATTCAGCAAATGAAACAATCTTACTCATAGGTTTATATTCTATGAACACGAAGGGAATGTAAGTTAGGATGAAGGTTGAATAGTTTCAAGAGGACTGAGGCAATATGAGAGAAAAGAGGAATTTTAGAGTTAAGTGTCTTGAATACGAAGTAGTTAGAAATAACATGGAGGTCTAATGTTTGACCCCTTTTGTGAGTAGCAATGATACAAAGGAGGTGATAGGAAGTGAAGAATGGAGAAATCCTCCTACATAATAAACTCTATAAGAGTAAGACTTATGTCTTATTTATATTCCCACAGAGAAGGATACATAGCAAATGATGAATAAGTTTGAGTCAATGGGGGAGAGGAGGGACGGAGCATTCACTAAGCGCTTACTATATGTTAGGCACTATTCTAAGTGCTTTATAGATTATCTCATTAGATCCTCACAACAACTCTGAGAAATAGGTACTACCATCACTCCCATTTTACAGTTGAGGAAACTGAGGCAGACAAATATTAAATGACTTGTCCAAGGTCACACATCTATGTGGTCGGATTTGAACTTGGGTCTTTCTAACTCTAGGTTTAATACTCTATCCACAACACCATCTAGCTATATTCACCTAATATGACCCATTTTTTTTTTAGAAACATTAATGAAAAATATATGAATCATCAGAAAGTAATTAAATAGTACTGTGGCAATTTGGTACTTAATAAATGCTTTTTTGCTGTTGTTGATAAAAAAACCTTCAATATATTATTGATTTTCTTTTAGGCAAATTACTAAAGGTCCGATTAGTAGTCCTAAATCATAGACTAGGACCTCTGCTTGTAATGAAAGAATTTAGCATAATAAACAGGATTTCCAGTTAAGAAAAATCTATTCCAAATAAGTTTAGAAGTAATTCTATTCATCAGTGGTCTTATTGTTATCTGTTCTGTGGCCTCTCCTATTAGATTTCTGTGTACTATCATTGTGATACAAAGATTGTGAATGGAAGATAGACTCATTTAAACTTTGCTAGTATTTTAATTTTACTCACCTGAGAACAAATTGCTTTTCCTCAGCATAATGTAAACTCCTTGAGGGTAAAGGCTATTTTTTTCTTCTTTGTATGCTATGCCTAGAGCTGAGCAAGGTGTTTAGTGTGTATTAGCTGTGAATTGCCCTGACTTCTTCTTTGGAAAGTGTGTGTGGTTTGCTTGGTTGAATTTTGACCAAACTAAATCAGACACTGCATTTTGTTTTCATGCATGAGTTTTGTTGTTGTTATTGTCGTTGTTGCTATTGTTTTTAATGATTTGAGCTATAACTTTTAGCCAGTGAAAATAAAGTACACAGTAAATCTCCGTAAGAGGTGGCAGGGTCAAAGGAAGGACTGTTTAGGTTGAGGAGACCTGAACATTTTTTCAGGTTGAAGGGAAGGATTGTCTCTAGACAGGGAAAGATTGAAGATGTGTAGCACAGGGAACAGTTAATGAAGCAAGAGGTCACAGGAATGAAGGCTCCAGATGGTAGATACTAGCTCCTCTGCTTACTCTGTGCCTAGAAGGAAGAAGAGGATGAAAAAGGCTATTACTGAAAGGGAGGGAGGGAGTTCATTTCTAATGGCCTCAACCTTCTCAGCAAACTAAGAGGTGAAGTCACTTGCTGAGAATGAGCAATGGTGGGGTGGAGAATAGGTGGTGTGCCCACTGTGGGGAGTATGAGAGTTGATGATAATAATAGCTAATATTTACATAATAATTTATGGTTTACAAAGACTTTTACAAATAATCTCTAATTTCTTCCTCACAACTTTGTGAGATAGGTACTATTATCATCATTTTACAGATGAGGAAACTGAGGCAGGCAGCAGTCACAACATACCCAGAGTCACACAGCTAGTGTATATCTGAAGTGAGATTTGAACTTGGATCTTCCTGGCTCTGGGTCAACTCTCTATCCACCTCACAGATGAGTGAAAGCATTACCAAGTACTAGTGAGGGCTGTAACAGTAAGCACCCTAGCATGCCTAGGGCAGCTACTAGCACAGGTTCTTAGATCTGCTTTTCTAAAGGAAAGCAACTCAAAATGGGTTAACAATCTTACTTTAATCAAGCATATCATTTAACTAGTTCAGGGGGAAAAGTCAGCACCCTGAACTTCAGAGAATACAAACAGAAGTTACAAACAAACAGAAAAA
>JAQQSV010023207.1:0-10421 GCA_028646515.1 Pseudochirops corinnae
CTGGCACCACAGGCTCCACGTGACCACATTCAGCCTATTAGGGAACAGAGTATACTTTCAAATATCCAAGGGTCCTCAGAGTCACGTAGCCACTTTAGCAAAGGGCCTAGGGGCAGGGAAGATCTTTAGATTCCCATAACAATACTTTATAATGCTTAGATTTTATGTTTCTAGACTTTCACAAGGGCTTAGAATTCTTCCTCCCTCTTTCCCTTCCTTCCTATCGCCCTTCCTCCCTCCCTTCCTCCCTCCCTCTCTTCCTCCCTTCCTTCCTTCCTTCCTTCCTCCCTTCCTCCCTTCCTTCCTTCCTTCCTTCCTTCCTTCCTTCCTTCCTTCCTTCCTTCTCTCATTCTTCCCTTTCTTCCTTTCCTTCCTCCCTCCCCTCCTCCCTTCCTCTCTTTCTCTCTCTCTCTCCCTCTCTCCCTTCCTCCCTTCCTTCCTTCCTTCTTTCCTTCCTTCCTTCCTTCTTTCTTCCTTTCTTTCCTCCTTCCTTTATTTATGGAAAGCCAGTGTTAGAGGGCTGAGGGTAGTATCAGTTTTTGTTGCTGGACATAAAAAGTAGATTTTAGCTTAGATTTTTGTTAATAGCATTTGAAAAAAAACTGCAATAACTCTGTGTTTTATGCCCTTTACAGCCATTCCAAGGACCAGATGCTAACAATCAAAGAGGAAAACATAGCCAGTTGAAAGCAATTTGTCATTTTAATATCCAGAGTTCAGATGTTAGTGAAAGAGAACTTGGGGAGCAAAGATCTCTGGAACATCAGGCTGTCCAGCTATGGAAGAAGATGGAACACCTAAGAGATGTGAATGAGTGCTAATAACAGGAAAGGAGTGGGGGAGAAAGTCGGTGGAGGTAGGGGGAACTCAATGTGTGACAAGAAATATAATTGGATCCAGATAACCTCAGAGATTAGAGAGAAGTGGGTGCCTATTGGCGTGAGATATGGTCATATATTTAGAGCTGCATGGGATCTACTTCATGTCCCTCATTTTACAAATAGAGAGACTGAAGCTGAGAGAAATTAAGTAATTGGCCCAGGTTCACATAGCTAGTAGGTTTCTCAGGCAGAACACGAGCACAGGATTTTCTATTAGCCTCACTATGTCACCTAGTTGCTTCAGGTTCATTGATGTCAACTATTAAGTGATGCGCAGGTCTAGCACTTTGATTCTTTTTTTTTTTTTAATTTATTTATTTACTTTTAGTTTATAACATTCAGTTTCATAATCCCTTGAATTCCAAATTTTCTCCTCCTCCCTTTCCTCCCCCCATACCCACCATAGCAGCATGCAATCACATATAGGGTCTATAAATACCTTCACATTAAACATTAGGTTATAAAGAAGGATTATAACCAACAGACTGAACAATGAGAAAGAAGGGACAAAACAAAGCAAAAAAAGAGAGACATCAAGTAGTGTGCTTCAATCTGCATTCAGACTCTCTAGTTCTTTCTCTGGATGTGAATAGCCCTTTCCATCATGAATCTTTTGTAGTTGTCTTCTAACCTTGTATTGCTGAGAGGAGACCAGTCTGTCAAAGTTACAGACACATTGTGTGTTTTTTTTTTTCACAAACACAGGATGTGTCTGTAATTGTTCAATTGTACAAAGTTCTCCTGGTTCTGCTCTTCTCACTCAGCATCAGTTTATATAAGTCCCTCCAGGTTATTATGAAGTCCATCTGCAGCTCATTTCTTATAGCACAATAGTGTTCCATCACATTCATATACCACAACTTGTTTAGCCTTTCCCCAGTTGATGGGCATCCCATTGATTTCCAATTCTTTGCCACCACAAAGAAAGCTGCTATAAATATTTTTGTACATGTGGGTCCTTTTCCCACTTCTATGACCTCTTTGGGATACAGCCCTAGAAGTGGTATTGCTCAGTCAAAGGGTATGTACTTTTTTATTGCCCTTTGGGCATAGTTCCAGATTGCTCTACAGCATGGTTGGATCAGTTCACAACTCCACCAACAATGCTTTAGTGTCCAATTTTTCCATGTCCTCTCCAGCATTTATGATTTTCCTGTTTTGTCATCTTAGCCAATATGACTGGTAGCACCTTGATTCCTAAAGATGACTGGGCATTGCCTTTAGTCCTGCTGAACTCTTAGTAATCTGAGTTTTCCTATTTGTATAGCAGCTGTGTGCTCCTGTGTGTATTACCTCTCCAAATCAGAGTGCCTTGAGTTCCTTGAGAGTAGGGGCTATCTTTTTGCCTGTTTTTATTCCCAGCATTTAGCACAATACTTAACATCTCATAAGGGCTTAATGTTCTTTTTTTTTCATTTATCCGTTCCTTCCTCCATTCATTGTACCTCGCACAGAGCAGTTACTTAATATATATATATATATATGTGTGTGTGTGTGTGTGTGTGTGTGTGTGTGTGTGTTGAACAAATTAATATTCTACAAATGTCTACTTTTTCCCACTTCTAAGCTTTCTGACTTTTGATTAGTATAACTGAAAGGAGAAGAGCTAATATTGTTCTCTAGGGGACAAGTTGAAAACTTTAGCTTTTGGCTGTGACTTAAAAATATATATATATATATATATATATATATATATAAACTGTTCCCTTAAAAGCACCATAAAAGAGGAACTTGAGTTTGGTAATGAATCCCCTTTTTATACAGCGCCAGCAGGCAGACTAGAGAGTGATGTAAATCCAACCAAGGCTGCATTGAATATTTTCCCTGAAGTCCTTGAAATGCATGCAGTATTAGGTGTGCTGTCATCTTCTATGGCAAATGAAGGTCTGGCCCCATTTAGAATTTACTTGGTAGCCACATATTCTTAATGATTCCTAATATCTCTTTGCTAGTATCATTTTGTCAACTCTCTTTAAAAACTCTCCATTGTCTTTAATTAAATGCTCTCGGGTCTAGAAAATTCAGTGAACTGTTAAGAGAGATGAGCTCTGATTGCTCTATGTATTTCTACAGTTTTTTCTTCTGACTATCTTGAAATGATTGTCCATCTCCTAACCCCTAACCCCAACCATGACACTTTCATATTTAGTCACTTCCTGTTTTGCTGTATCAAACACCATCTCAAACAAGGCTTCTTAAACTTGTTCCACCCAGGATCCTTCTTTGCCCAAGAAATGTTTACACAACCCTGAGTACATAGGTATATAAAATAGATATACAAGTCAAACATTTATTGATGATAAATCATAAAGAAATTTATTTTAAAACAATTTTTGGTATACTTATAATTTCATCATTTATTAAATACAAAAGCAAATCTGCATACACTGAGATGGATATAATTATTTATTTGTACATAAAGAATTAAATCTTGGCAGAATATTTGATACTGTATAATGTAGAGCATCTTCAATATTTTTCAGAATTGATCAATATTTTGATTTTATAATTATCAATATTGCTTTCAGAACCAAGGCTACAGTGAGGTTGTCCAATTTAACACAGGCAAGTGCTGCCAGAAACACCTAGTTTTATTACATATTTGATCTTGAATTAATTTTTGGTCATTGCATGTTCAGAAACCTTTTACTGTTGCCAATTTTTTTTGTGACCCATACATCCCTAAGGGGTCATAACCCATAGGTTAAGAAGCACTGACAAGGATCACCAAATAGCTATCCATTTTCAACTGGTAGAGGAAGACAAGGGTTGAATTAAAAACTTATTTTTTCAGGCATAGAGATTTCAAACTTTTCTCAAAAAAACCTCTTTCTATTAATTGCCTACTTCTCAGTCAATCGTATGATTCGTGGACAGACAAAACATAAGGCTAAATGAGCACCAGTGGACTTGCTGTGTTAGGTAAGAGCCAGCAGAAGTTCTAAGAATCTAATGATTTATGATTTTAAATTCTCATTGACAAAATTGTCATTGAGAATGAAAGGAGTAAACAGAGCCTTCCATTTTACCACTGGGTAATTGCTCAGTGAAAGATAGTTTGGTGGAAATTTTCTTCCACATGTGACTTTTTAAAACCTTTTTAAGATGATCATGTTAGGAAAGCAAGCAAGCGATAAACCTAGGCCTTTCTTGAAATGGAGAATACAGCTTTTTTTCAGCTACTCAGAAGGATAAGATGAAACAAGGCCAAGATGGTAATTGACCACAATGCCTCTTGCCCACAGTTTCCATTTGAGATTCAAGCTCCTACTAGGATTCTTTTCTGAGAAGTGTTATTTTTGATACTATTTGATCAACTTTCATTGCACACAGCTAACTGCCTCTTCCCTGCCATTAAGAATTTCCAAATGGTTATTCTAGTTTTTTTTTTCTTCACAATTATGTCCTCCGCTGGTATCAAGGATGATCAAATAACTGATTGCTTTCAGCTGAAAGATCAAAGAAGGGTTTGGGTTGCCAGCCTTAAGAGCTGAGGAATAAAGAATAAAAATAAAGCTAGAAATATTTTTCACCATGAAATATTTTCTTCTCAGTAACTGATCAGATTCATGTGCAGTCATAGGTATTTTCTCAACATATGTGTAAGTCTGACCTCATTTTATTTATTTGAAAACTGAGGTTCAGACAAGTAAAGTAACTTCCAGGGTTAAAACTGAGGTATTCCCCCCTCCTCTTCTTCCTTTTTCTTTCTTCCCTCTCTCTTTCTCTTCCTTTCTTCCTCTCCCCATCTATGCCTCTCATGGAATACCAATTTTTTCAACATTCATTTTTATAAGATTTTGAGTTCACTTTTTTCTTTCTCTCTCTCTCCTATCCATCCTCGCCAAGATGGCAAGCAATCTGATATAGATTATACATTGCGATCATGTAAACATATTTCCACATTAGTCATATTGT
Organism: Pseudochirops corinnae; assembly: GCA_028646515.1. NCBI lineage: Eukaryota > Metazoa > Chordata > Mammalia > Diprotodontia > Pseudocheiridae > Pseudochirops > Pseudochirops corinnae. The sequence continues at coordinate 4,800 of JAQQSV010023207.1, forward strand.
AAAAGAAGAAACAGAATAAAAGGAAGAGACACCCACATGCGTACACACACACACACATTCACACACACACACACACACTGAAAATAATGTTTTGATCTGCATTCAGACTCCACAATTCTTTCTCTAGATGTGGATAGCATTTTACATCATGATTCTTTTAGAATTGTCTTGGATCATTGTATTGCTGAGAACAGCTAAGTCAATCATCCCACGACACTGTTCCTCACACAACATTGCTGCTACTGTGTACAATGCTCTCCTGGTTTTTATCATTCACTCCTGTAAGTCTAGATTTTTCTGAAATCCACCTGCTTATCATTTATTTGAGCTCAGTAATATTGCATTACATTCATAAACTACAATTTATTCAGTTATTCTGCAATTGATGGGCTTCCCTCAGTTTTCCAGTTCTTTGTCACCACGCTATAGATATTTTTGTACAAGAAGGTCTTTCCCCCTTTTTATGATATCTTTGGGATACAGACCTATTCAAAGTGTATGTAGTTTTATAGTCCTTTGGGCATAGTTCCAAATTACTTTCCCGAATGATTGGTTCAATTTGAAATTCTACCAACAATTCATTAGTGTCCCAATTTTACCACATCTTCAACATTTATCATTTTCCTTTTCTATCATGTTAATCAATCTCATAGGTATGAGGTGGTAGCTCAGAGTTGTTTGAATTTAATCTCTCTAATTATTTTTAAAGTATTTTATATAAGTATAGATAGCATTAATTTCTTCATATGAAAACTGCCCATTCATATTCTTTGACCATTTTTCATTTAGAGAATGACTTTTGTTCTTCTAAATTTGACTCAGTTCACTATATATTGTAGAAACAAGGCCTTTATCAGAAACACTGACTGTAAAAGTTGTATCCCATCTTTCTGCTTTCCTTCTAATCTTGGTTGTATTGGTTTTGTTTATGCAAAACCTTTTCAATTTAAGTAGTAAAAAATATTCATTTTGTATTTCATAATGGTCTCTATGTCTTGTTTGGTCATAAATTCTTCCCCTTTCTATAGCTCCAACAGGTAAATATTCCTTGGTTTTCTAATTTGCTTATGGTATCACACTTCTAAATCATATACCCATTTTGATCTTATCTTGGTATATGGTGTGAGATATTGGTCTGTGCCTACTTTCTGCCATACTATTTTCCTATGAGTTTTTGTCAAATACTGAGTTCTTATCCCAGAAGCTGAAATCTTTGGATTTATCAAACAGAAGTTTAGTACAGTCATTTAGTACTGTGTCTTGGGTAACTAATCTATTCCACTGGTCCACCACTCTATTTCTTAACCAGTACCAAATAGTTTTGATGATTGCTGCTTTATGATACTGCCTTAGATATGGTATGGTTAGGCCACTTTCCTTTGCATTTTTAAAATTAATTCTCTCGCTATTCTTGAGCTTTTGTTCTTCCAGATGAATTTTGTTATTATTTTTAACTCTGTAATTTTTTTTTAATTTGTTTGGTATAGCACTGAATAGGTACATTTATTAAGTAGGATTGTCACTTTCATTATATTTGCTCACTCTATTCATGAGCAATTGATATTTTTTTTCCAATTGTTGAAATCTGACTTTATTTGTGTGAAAAGTGTTTTGTAATTAGTTCCTAGGTTTTTCATGACAAGTAGATTCCCAAATATTTTGCATTGTCTCCAGTTATTTATAATTGAATTACTCTTTTTATCTCTTGCTGCTGGGCTTTCTTGGTAATATATAGAAATGTGGATGATTTATGTGGATTTATTTTGTATCTTTCAACTTTGCTAAATTTATTAATTATTTCAAATAGTATTTTTCATTGATTAGGGCTCTTTAAGTATACCATCACACCATCATATCATCTGCAAAGAGTGATAATTTTGTTTTCCTCAATGTTTATTCTAATTCCTTCAACTTCTTTTTCTTCTCTTATTGGTAAAACTAACATTTGTAGTACAATATTAAATAGTAGTGATCCTTGTTTCCTTGGGAAGACTTCTGTTCATTCCCATTACAGATAATGCTTGATGACGGTTTTAGATAAATAGTACTTATCATTTTAAGGAAAGCACCATTTATTCTTATTCTCTCTAGTATTTTAATAGGATTGGGTGATGCATTTTGCCAAAAGCTTTTTCAGTATCTATGGAGATAGTCGTACAATTTCTATTGGTTTTGTTATTGATACAGTCAATTCTGCTGACAGTTTTCCTAATATTGAACCAGCTCTGAATTCTTGGTATAAATCCCACCTGGTCATTTTGTATTATCTTGGTGATAAATTGTTATAATGACTTTGCTAATATTCTATTTAATTTTTTTGCATCAATATTCAATAGGCAAATTGTTCTATAAATTTTTTCTCTCTATTTTGGCTTTTCCTGTTTAGGTATCAACACCATGTTTGTGTCATAAAAGGAATTTGGTAGGACTCCTTCACCTATTTTTCCAAATAGTTCATACAGTATTGGAATTGATTATTCTATATAGGTTTGATAGAATTCACTTGTAAATCCATCTGCCCTGGGGAGTTTTTCTTAGCAAGTTCATTGATGTACATGCAATTTCTTTTTCTAAATGTGGTCACTTAAGTATTTTATTTCTTCTTCTGTTAATCTGGACAATTTATATTTTTGTAAATATTCATGCCCTTCACTGAGATTATCAGATTTATTGCATACAGTTGGGCAAAATAGCCCCTCCTTTTCATTTTAATTTCCTCTTCATAGGTGGTGAATTCACCTTTTTAACTTTTGGTACTGGTAATTTGATTTACTTCTTTCTTTTAAAAAATCAAATTAACTGAAGATTTATCTGTATTATTTTTTTCATAAAACCAACTCTTAATTTCATTTGTTAATTCAATTATTTTCTAACCTTCAATTTTATTAATCTCTCCTTTGATTTTCAGAATTTGTGGCATACTAATATTGATCATCAAGAAAACTCATCTATTTTTCCTACCTGGGCTGCTTCACTGCTCCTTAGGCAGTCAAGTGGCCATACACTGACCAGTAACACATCATATTGATCCCTAAGTGCAGACACAAAATTGGTTTTAGTTCTACTGCAGCCCTGAAATCCCAATCCCAAAGTGATCCACAGCTTTGGGCTCCCCTGCAGCAGAAATGATAGGAAAAGGTCACTGTGCCAGGGTTTAGATAACCCTCTTTCACAGAATGCTCTGATTGCTACATATTAGCTCTCACTACACATATATCTACTAACATCTAGGGAATGATTGAAAAGCGCTTTGCTCATGTGAAAGCATTTAAGCCCTGTCTATGAACAATGCCAATAATAACCTTTTCCTTTAAAAATGTTATCAGGCAGACAAAGCATTTGGCTGTCACTGGAGAAGAAATCACAAATGGAGCTCCATTCCCCCAAAGGCTTGCCATTCATCTTCCTTGGCTTTTTGTACTCATCAGGGCTATTCACTCAACTGCTTTTGTGAATGAAGGGGACAACATTGTGACACTGTTAGAAGGAGAGACTCCCACAGATAATTTTGTACTCTTGGCAAGCAGTGTGGGCAATGGGAAAAAAAAAAGATCACATCTAGCATTAGAGGATGGGGGTTCAGATTTCTTCTCTTTCATAAGCTTAATACTCATCTTCTAACTGGGGGTATGTTACAATTCTCTTCAGCCTCATTTTAGTCTTTTAAAATATGGAGCAGTTGGATTAGAATTCAGCAGTTCTCAACCTGTGAGTTGTGACCCCTTTGGGGTCAAATGACCCTTTCACAAGGGTCACAGGAGTCACTTAAGACCATCGGAAAACACGTATTTCTGATGATCTTAGGAACCTCCTCTATCCGTCTCCAGACAGGTCCGCCTACACGCAGACATGATCACATATGACTATTAAAGGGTCATGGCATTAGGAAGGATGAGAACCACTGGATTAGATGGTCATTGATGTTCCTTCAAAGCCTAAATCTCAGATTTTATTATCAGAGGTCCCTGAGACAAGCTCTTTTTTTCTGATTTTTTTTTTGGGGGGGCAAGCACAGGAGTTGTTATTTTGAACACAAGTCCAGATCCTCCCTAAAATACATAGTCTGGATATTTAATTTCTCTAAGCTTCAGTTTCCCCATCTGTAAAATGGATATGCTGGCATCAGCTTCCTCAGAAAGTTATCCAGAAGGTCAAAGGAGTGGAGGCATGTAGAGTGCTTTGCAAAACTTTAATATACTAAATATCAGTTAAGTTGCTTTCCCCTTTGCATGCCACAAGGGCAATAAGACACTTAAAAAATTTTATTTCTTGAAGGTCCTTGACTTGAAGTATAAAAGCCTTTGGCCTTCAGCCTCCTACTGTTACCAAGGGAGCTGGCTAACCCTCTGAAATTGCCTGCACAGTATGTTTTATTTCCTGATGATTTTCCATATTATGGTTGCCTGTATTAGCCATTAGCAAAAGTCAAAACTTAGAAGAGAAATTTAATGAAAAAAGTTCCTTGAAACTTGCATTCCACATCTCCATTTTCACTCCAGGGGATACTTGTAAATGCTAAGCAATGTTTCCAAAGGATCCAACTCTATCTTCTGATGGTACACTTAGTGACCTTTTCACCTCCTAGGTCATACTAGGATTTGTTGCATTAAGATTGGGAACCCGATTCTCAGAAGGAAGTTTTTGCTCTATTGGCCTCAGTGATGGCAGTGAAACAGCAGAGCCTCTAAGAGCAATGCCGTCAGTGTCAGCTTCTCATATATACCCACACATCCAATTGGTTACCAAGCCATTGATTCTACCTCTACAACATAGTTCATCCCTGTCTCTCCACTCATTTGGTCACCAGGCTAGTTCAAATCCTCATCACTTCTTAGCCAGTTTATTAAAACAGTCTCTTAATTGATTCCTGTCCCCCCCTCCAAGTATCTCCTTGCTTTCCAATCCACCATTCAATCAATTAATCAAACAAGAATTAATTAACAGTTGACGAGACATTTTCCTGTTGGGTAAGATAGTTATTGCACATTTTAAAAATGTATATGGTCCTCACCACATACAACCTTTTAACTCACTTCTGTTATGTATAAAAAAAGACTTTGTATAAAAATTTGAGATCTTTCACTTTGGGATACAATATAGGTTGCATTTGCATGCTATCCCTGTGCATAAATTCCCATTGAAGTAACAGAATGTCTTATTGACAGAGGATGGAGGGACCTATCCAGGACTTTTGAAAAATCTCCCTCCTGGGGGGCGGAGCCAAGATGATGGCGTAGCAGCAGCAACATATCGCAGCTCTCACATAGCCACCCCAAAATACCCATAAAATAGGACTCTAAACCAATCCTAGAACTCCAAAACGCACACAAAGATACTTCCCACTAAAGTCAGCTCGGCTACGAGGAACCATATCAGCACTGTGAACCGAAATCAGCCTGGCCTGAAGCCGCTGCTGTGCCCCAGGGACAGCTGGATGGGAGGACCAGAGGAGTCTTTCTGGTGAGCGGATTAGCACCAGCTGTGAGCAGCTCAGTGGGACTTGCGAATTTGGGAGGGAGGAGCAGTCCCGCCGAAAGGCCTCCAGAGTGGAAAAATGAAAGGGAGAGGTTTTGCACCCGCCTCCACGTTGCAGCTTCCCACCCGCAGCCTGCAGACAGCAGG
>JAQQSV010023208.1:0-10421 GCA_028646515.1 Pseudochirops corinnae
GCAAAACCTGTACACAATCACAGACACATCGTACATATGATGACCAACCTTGATAAACTGGACTATCCTCAACAATGCACAGCTAAAGACAACTCTACAAGCCTCAAGAAGGAAGGAGATACCTAAACTCAGAGAAAGATATAGAAAGACTATAGTTTAAATGGAGACTAAAGCAAAACTCGTTATCGTTCTCTTTTATCTCTGATTTTTTTTCTTTTCCCAGTGATCACTCATAGGTTACAGCCCTTCTATATGACCAAACTATTGTACAATGTCAAAGTATTTTCAGATCCTATACACGATTGCACGCCACCATGGGGGGGGGGAAAGGGAGGGGAGAAAATCTGAAACTCAAGTGATTGTGGAACTGAATCTTGTAAATTAAAAGTAAATGAGCAAATAAAAAAAAAAAAAGAGAACTGCCCAGTTTCATTGTACCTTGATTATATGATAATTTCCTAACCTACAGAAATATTTAGTTTTCCTGTATTGTGTTTCATTGTACCTGAATTTTTGTCACCATCTTAATCTTACACTAAAAACACATGGAGTTTTTATTTTTATTTGATTGTCACATAGCACCTTAAATTTATGCTAATGCTGTAATTTTTCATTACAGACTTAACTATTTTGTCTATTTACCTGAATTTTTCAAGGTACTTTGAATTTATGCTAATAAGAAAGTTTTAGTGCTCTTATTTTATTATGGATCTATGCAGTTTGTTTATTGTATTCTTAAGAATTGTTACTTGTTGCATTGCAAATTAGAATGAGAAACATCAATATTAAAAAGGTGTAGTATAATGCAGGTTTTAAATTGAATTTTAGTTTTTAAATTAAATTAAACAAGGACTTTTAATATTAGACATACTGTATCTGGTGACCCTGGTGAGGAAGGTGTAGAAGAAGCTTTGAATGGAGAGGTATATGATTAATGAGATATGAAGTATTTATTAGACATAACAGGGAGGCAAACTGAGCCTGCAAACTGAGTCCATGAGACACCTAAGCAACCCTAAGGGGAGGAAACTGGAAAACTATTCATTAAACCTACCATCGAAGAAGAATAAAATTATTATATCAGCAAGCATTTATTTAGCATTGACTATGTGCCAGGGATTATGTTACTCTGTAGAGACAAAGACAAAAAAGGAGAAACAGTTACTGCTCTCAAGGAGCTTATATTTTTATTAAGTCAGATGAATAAATATATCCAGATATATGCAAAATAAATATAAGGTAATTTGGGGAGAAAGGACACTAGGAACTTGGGGAAATGAGAAAGGTTTCATGATGAAGGGGGTGGTTGATCTGAGTCTTAAAAGAAATAGATAAGGAATTTGAAAAGGTAGAGGTGAGGAGGGCATGCTTAAGCAGGAGATCTAGTGCTGTGAGAGAGAAACAGCAAGGAGGCCAGTTTGGTTGGACCACAGAATACAAGACAGGAGATATTGTGTAATAAGATTGGAAAGGTAGGAAAGACTTCCAGGGATAGAGGAATTTATATTTTATCTGAGAGGTGAAAGGGAACCAGTGGAATTTATTGAGTGGGGGAATGGTATGATCAGACATGCATTTTAGGAAAATCACTTTGGCCGTTATGTTAGATTGAGAGGACAGAGACCTGAGGAAGGGAGACCAATTAGGATGCTCTTCCAGGTAAGAGGTGATGGTGGCTTGGACTAGGGTGGTTGCTATATAAATAAAAAAAGAAGATGGAATATGAGAGATGTGAAGGTAGAAATTAAAAGATTTAGCCCTTGAATGGACATATGAGGAGAGTAGTGAAAAATAATGCCAAAGTTGTACCCTAGAGACTAGAAAGATGACTGTGCCCTTGACAGAAATAGGGAAGTTCAGAGAGGGGGGTGAGTTTTGAGAGAAAGATAATGTGCTCTGTTTTGGACATGCTGAGTTTGAGATGTCTTTGGGACATGAAGTTTAAAATGTCCAATAGGCAGGTGGTGATGTGGGACAGTAACTCAGGAGGGAGATTAGTGTGCATTTATAGAGCTGGGAGACATCTCATAGAGATGATAATTAAATCCTTGGAAGTTGATGAAATCACCAAGTGAAAGAGTATAGAAGTGGGGAGAAAGAAGGTCCAGGAAAGTATTATGGTGATAGACCCACAGTTAAGGAGTGTGATATCAGTGATGAGCCAGCAAAGGAGACCATGGAGCGACCAGACACTAATCTCTTGGAAGAGATTAGTGAAAGAGGGATCAAATGGATTTGTACTTGGCCTCAGATAGCAGAACTAGAAGTAATGTGTAAAAGTAAAGAGAGAAGACTTGATATATGATAATAATAATAAAATAATAATAATAATAGTAGTAATTAGTGTTTGTATAGTACTTTGAAGGTTCGTTAAATGTTTATCTCATTTAATCCTCACAACCTTGGGAGGTAGGCAACAATATATCCACATTTTATGTAGGAGGAAGCTGAGGCAAATGAGGTTAAGTAATGAGTGCTTGTGGCTAGATTTGAACTCAGGCCTTCCTGATTCCAGGTCAAGGGCTCTATCCACTATGGCACCTAGCTTCCACAATAGTTTGGGGATGGCTTGAAGGGATCGGGAAAGGAGGAAGGGAACAAGCATTTATTAAATGCCTAGTAAGTGGCAGGAACAGTACTAAGTACTTTACAAATATCTCATTTGATACAACAATCCTGTGAGGCAGGTGCTATTATCCCCAATTTACAGATGAAGAAACTGAGTCAGATGGAGGTTAAATAACCTGCCCTGAGTTACCCAGCTAGTTTCTGAGTTCAAATTTGAAAATGGAAAACATTCCTAGCAATTTGTGCTATCCAAAAGTGGAATACACATAGCTTCTCATGTTATTGGGTTGGAAATGTTTAATGCAGGATTCCTGTACAGGTATGGGTTGTACTAGAGGGCTTCTGAGGTTCCTTCTGATGCTGAATTTCTTGGATTCTGTGAATCCTCACTTATTGGGGATGGCTTGGCTTTCCAAGAGCCATATCCTCACTAAAGGTTCCCAGAGGACTTCTGGCATTTTAGGATTTGAGGACAGGACTGAAATACTTCCATGATATTTCAGTGAGTGAAGAACTCGGAGCTCTCCTGACCTTGAGCTCCTGGTTCTCCTTTAGTTGAAGTTGTACCAAAGAGTTTGTCAGTGACTCCCCTTTGGTGTCTTAGTGATTATGTTATCCAGGCATCAATTCAATTCAAATGTTCTGCAGTAGATAAACTCCTCTACTGGGACAAACTGAACTCTAACATTGAAACAATACATTTTGTCTTTGCTTTAAAAAAAGAATCATTTCTCCTCAAGTGAGATATTATTATATTCAAGAAGTAACACATTGATAGCCATAGTGCTTACTTATTAAAGGATTGTGATAGTGTATATATTTATTTAAATATAAGAGGAACAGAGTATCAAGGAGAATTAAATAGTCTGAAAAGCCATACTGTTTTATATATTAAACGGATTCCTAGGATCCCAGAATTTCAGGGTTGGAAAATGAGCCATAGGGATAGATTTCCTTTTATATATAGATTTAAAATGGGGAGGGACCTCAGAGGTCTTCTAGTCCAAACTCTTCATTTTACAAATGAGAAAGTTGAATTTCAGAGAAGATAAGTGACTCGCCTAAGGTCAGACAGGTCATATAACAGGAAGAATTCAAAATGAATTTGAACTAGTGAGAAGTCACTTGGATTCCAACCCTCTTTCTCCTATACAACCCTGCCTCAAAAATATCAGTTGCAGAATAATCAGGAAGAACACAACCAGCTCTGGTACCAACAAGCAACACTTTGTAGGTTAAATCAGGATATCTACTTGGATTACTGGGTTCAGAGTTCAGAGTGTCAACCATTACACAAATCATTCATGTATTCCAAATCACATTGCACCAATACCCCTGCAAAGTTGCCATCTACACTTTGTCTGAAGAGTTATAATATGCCATTTCTTCAGAAGCTGCTCATATGTCATGCTTTCGGATAGCTCTGTTAGGGAGTTTTCCCAAACTTTTCATACCTCCTTAAAACTCTTATGTTTCCTTCTCCCTCACTCATTCGGTGGGGGAGAAAACCTTGCCTTATATTTCACGGCAAAAATTGAGGACATTTGCTGAGGCTACTTCTCCTTCTATCATTCTGATAGTGGCTTCTGCCACTAAATCCTCCTTTAATCTTGTCTTACACGAAAAGTTGGCTCTTCTCCTGGCCAAGGCAAATTGTTTTACATGGACTAGTGATCCTATTCCATCATGTCTTCTCCAGAAGATTAGCTCTGCTATCATTCCTATACTCTCTCATTAATCTTATTTTTAAAAAATAATTTATTCACTTTCGATATTTTCTTTTAAAAATTTGAGTTTGAAATCCTTGCCCTCTCTCCCATTTTTCCTCCAGCCACTGAGAAGGCAAGCAATACGATCTCAATCGTACAAGTGAAATAGAAAACATATTTTGATATTAGCCACATTGCAAAAAAAAGCAAGAAAAATAAAGTGGGAAAATTATAATTCAAATTTCTCCCAGAGTTCCTCATTTCTCTCTCTGGAGGTGGATAGCATTCTTTCTTCTCTCCTTTCCTCTCCTTTTCCCTTTGCCTTCCCTCTCCTTCCCTCCCTTAATGCCATCTCTCCATCTTTGCTAGCTATCATTCTATATCTCTCCTCCCTTTTATGACTAGACTCCTTGAGAATGCTGTATATAATAGGTGCCTTTTCTTCTTTTTTTTCTTACTCTTTTAACTTTGAGTGTGGCTTCTTACTTCATCATTGAACTAAAGCTGCTTTCTCTAAAGTTACCAATGATCTCTTAATTGCAACTCAGTTTTCAAACTGATATTTCTCAAATGTAAATCTGACCATATTACACTCTCTCTCCAAATTCAGTAAACTCCACTACCTTCAGGATAAATTTTAAATCCTCTGGCTTTCGAAGCCCACCATAATCCAGCCCTTTCTGACCTTTCCAGTCATCTTATACCTTATTCACCCCCACACACTTTGTGATCCAGTGACAGCTTACCACCTTACTAATTCTCACACACATGTCCTTTATTGAGTCTTTTTTAAAAATGGTATTCTATTTTTCCCAATTATATGTAAAGACAGTTTTTAGCATTCATTTTCAGTAGACTTTGAGTTCCAAATTTTTCTCCATCCCTTCCTCCCTTGCCCACTTCCTAAAATGTTAAGCAACTTGATATAGATTATATATGTGCAAGCATGTAAAACATATTTCCATATTAGTTACAGTTATGAAAGAAGAAACAGACAAAAAGTGGAAAAAAGCTATAAAAATAAAGTAAGTTAAAAAAATATGCTTTGATCTTCATTCAGAGTCCATTAGTTCTTTATTTGGATATGGATAGCATTTTCCACAGTGAACCCTTTGTAAATGTCTTGGATCATTGTGTTGCTGAGAAGAGCTAAATCATTCATAGTTGATCAATGTTGCTGTTACTGTGTACAATGTTTTTGTGGTTCTGCTCATTTCACTTTGCATCACTTTGTACAAATCTTTCCAGGTTTTTCTGAAATTTGCCTATTGATAATTTCTTATTGCATAATAGTATTTCATTACATTGATATACCACAGCCTGTTGACTCATTCCTTAAATGGTGGGCATTCCCTCAATTTCGAACATTTTGCCACTATGACACACATAGGTCCTTTTTCATTTTTTGATGACCTTTTTTTTTTGATTCAGACATAGTAGTGGTATTGCTGGTTCAAAAGGTCTGCATAGTTTTATAGCCCTTTGGATATGGTTCCAAATTGCTCACCAGAATGTTTGGGTCAGTTCACAACTTCACCAACAGTGCAGGAGTGTCCAAATTTTCCCATCCTTTCCAATAGTTAACATTTTCCTTTTTTGCCATACTAACCAATCTGATAGGTTGTACCTCAGAGGTGTTTTAATTTGCATTTTCTAATCAAGTGATTTAGAGCACTTTTTCATATGACTATAGATAGCTTTGATTTGCCCATCTGAAAACTGCCTATTCAGCCTTTGGCTATTTATCAATTGGGGAACAGCTTGTATTCTAATAAATTTAATTCCATCCTCTATGTAGTTTGGAAACACGATCTTTGTCAGAGACATTTGCTGTAAAGCTTGTTTCCCAGTTTTCTGCTTTCCTTCTAATCTTGATTGCATTGTTTTCATTTGTGCAAAAATTTTTACATTTAGTATAATCAAATGATCTATTTTTTATTTTGTAATGCTCTCTATTTCTTGTTTGGTTATGAATTCTTCCCTTCTCCATAGATCTGAAAGGTAGTCTATTCCTTGCTTTTCTAATTTGTTTATGGGGTCACCCTTTATGTCTAAATCATGTAACCATTTTGACCTCATGTTCATATATGGTATAAGATGTTGGTCTAACTCTAGTTTGCACCCTATTATTTTCCAGTTTTTCAAGAAGTTTTTGTCAAATAGTGACTTCTTATCCCAGAGGTTGGGGTCTTTGAGTTTATCAAGCAGGTTACTATGGTCATTTACTCCTGTGTCTTATATACCTAATCTATTCCGAACATAGGTTACTATGATTATTTAGCACTGTGTCTTGTATTCCTAATCTATTTTACTTATCTGCCACTCCCTTTCTTAGCCAGTACCACATAGTTTGGATGATTATTGCTTTATAATATAGTTTGAGATCTGGTATTGCTATGCCACCTTCTTTTGTATTTTTTCCCCCATTAGTTTCCTAGATAATTCTTGACCCTTTGTTCTTCCAGATGAATTTCATTGTTATTTTTTTCTAACTATTAAATATATTTTTTGGTAGTTTGTTCTCTATTAATTCTGACTGTTTTCTCTGACTGTTCCCTTTATCTGGAATGTTCTTCTTCCTCATCCTTTTCTCCTAGATTTCTTCAGGTCTCCGCTAAAACCTCACCTTCTGTAAGAAGTCTTTCACAGACCTCCTAAAAGGCCTTTCCTCTGAGATTGTTTTTGACATGGGTGAATATATCAAGCTTATAAGTGACTGAAATAAATAAATATTGATAGTAGATTAAAGCAAATAAAGAATGGATAAAAGTTAGACATTCTAAGCATTGGATTCCAAGGAACTGCATGAGGAAAGGCATGGAGGTGGGGAAAACATGTATTTGGGCCAGATTAGTCAAATTAGTCAAATTTTCCTGGTTTATAGAATTTATAGAATATATGGAATCAGTTGATCAATTTACATGTCTATTATGTGCAAAGCACTGGGGATAAAAGTACAAAAAAATAAATAAAATAATTTCTGGGGGTGGCTAGGTGGCACAGTGAATAGAGCACTGGACCTGGAGTCAGGAGGACCTGAGTTCAAATCTGACCTCAGACACTTAACACTTACTAGCTGTGTGACCTTGGGCAAGTCACTTAATCCCAATTGCCCTCCCCTCCCCCTTCCAAAAAGCAAAACAATAATTCCTTTCTCCAAAACTTATGTTATATCAGGAGAAACAATGAATACACATAATAGTTTATACAAAATATATGCAAAGTCATTTTGGGCTGTAGGTATTAGGAGTCTGGGAATTAGAAAAGACCATATGTAGGAGGTGCCACTTGAGGTATGTCTTGACAGGTGTTGGGGATTCTGAAAAGGGGAAGTGAGGAGTTAATTCATTCCTATCATGGGGGTTGGACTATGCAAAGGCATAGATCCTGGAAATGAAATGTCACATGTGAAGGACAACCAGTTGGTCAGAGTGACTGAGACAGAGTCCATGAAGAAGACTATTGTCTCATAAGTCTGGAAAAATAGGTTTGAGTAAGATTGTGAAAGTCTTTCAATGCCAGACAGAGTGCTATTATTTGATCCAAGAGGGAGCCATTCGAGTTTGTTGCATAAGGGAGTAACATAGTCAACCCTACCCTTTAGGAATATGAGATAAGGATAGAATGCTAGGGTGGTGTCAGATCCTGGAGTCTATATGATACCTTGCAAAGGGAACCACTGAAGTTTTTTTTTTAAACAGAAAAATATTTTGTCTAGATTTACGTCTAACAAAAAGTATTGTGATAATGGTGTGAAGGATAGGTTGGGGGCAGGGAGGGTGGTGGAGAATTGCAGCAGGAAGATTTTTTTAAGAAGAGTTTAATTAGACTAGTGGCAGTTAAAATAAAGGCAGGGAGATAAATGTGAAAGATGATGAAGAGATAGAATTAAAAAGACTTGGGAACTAGATGCTACTGGTAAGAAAAGAGCCAAAGGTAATCCCTAAGATTTTGAACAAGTTAGATCAAAGTCATAAGGGTGAGTAGATTTAGGAGAAAAGAAATGAGTTTGGTTTTTGGACATTAATTCCATTCTAGTACCAATAACTGACCACTATACTAGGTTTGGGAGATAAAACAACAGCAGCAGCTAACCTTCATATGCTTTAAGGTTTTAAAAAAATTATCTTATTTGATAAAATGTATTTTTCATATCTACATTTTTTATACTTTAGGTTTACTTTATTTAGATTATCTTATTTCTCATGAAGTTGATTTTGTGAGATAGGTACTATTCTTATCTCAATTGTATAAACGAGAAAATTGAAGTTGAGAGAGATTAAGTGACTTGTTCAGGGTCATGCAGTTAGTAATTGCTTAGGGAAGGATCTGAACTTATATCTTCTTGACTCTACATTCAGTATTCTGTCCACTATGCTATTTCACTGCTAGGGGCCACAGATCTATATTCTCAACTACTTTTTGATGTAACATAGTCTCAATATTGCACACAAATAACTGCTCTAAGAGAGAGTGAAATAAGGACAAAGGATATGTTTAGGAGTAGTGATAAGAGAAATGAGAGCAAGGAGAGAAGAAAGTCAGTCAGACAGAGCTTCATGGAGAAGGTGGTACCTAAAGTGGGCCAGATGCATTTATTTAAAGAAATTTAACATCGCTAAATCCTTTTTTCCTTCCTAATGGGAAAAATTAAGTGCTTGGGAAAAGGAATAGTTATGGAACTGCAGGTTGTAGCATGTTGGACAGCAGCAGAATTGAGTGTTGCTAAAGAACAAGAGACTTCTCAATGGATGTTATTTTTTTTCACTACTGATTTTGAAAATGTGCCACTTCTTGCCATGTGCTTTTAGAAAAAGATGAATAGTTCAGTTGTGTGAATTTTAAGAATAGAATAGTTGATATGTAGTTGAATGAAATGATGGGTGGATAAGTGGACTGATTGGGTCAATATATTTAGATGAATATGTTAGTGGGTGAGAGGTAGGATGGACAGTTGAGGAATAAATAAAGCATGTGGGTAGAGGTGGGAGACTAGGGAACAAGCAGAAACAGCACAATGGACTATCTGTTTATCATATAGAGCCAACAACTCTCATTCACATTCTGTGCTGCTGCCGGCTGTCAGTAATACCAGAAATGTGAGGAAGAGTGGTCATTCTTTTATAAGGGGTTATGAGACACCCCATGCTTATGAAGAGATATTTGAAGCTTTCATATGAGGAATTAATTTAGTTTCAGAGGCAGAGATCACTTCATTTTCAGGTTATGTGTCATAATTTTAGGGGCCACCTCCAAGTTTCTCCTGAAATCCATAGGACTAGAATTTCCTACCATTGATGATTTCTTGCCTTTGGTTGAAGATTTATGTTTCTTTAGAATCTTAAATAAAATTTATTAAATATTTCAAAGGACTTCATGTTTGCAATGAGACATGTGTAAATAAGATAATACAATTCAACAAGCATTTATTAAAATGCTTACTAAGTACCATATGCTTTGCTAGGCATCTAGGATTTCAATGACAAAAACAAAAGAGTCCTGGACCTCAAGAAATTTGTATTCTTTCTGGATCTGGGCATTTAACCAATATTGAGTCCACTGTTAACAAATGACTCCTTAAGTGCATTAAAGCACGTGAAAAGAAAGAGTCCTATCACAGATTACAAAGCAATTACTGTCTAAGGAAATAAAACTTTGAAGGGGAGAGAAGATCCTGCAAAGGAGCAGAGAAGGAGAGAAGAAGTTCTTAGCTGCTCAGAGGAATGGAAAAATGGTAAAATAACATAGTTTATGGGGGCTTTTGAGCAGGAAGCATGGGTTAAGGGGAGACAATAAGCCAGAATGGTTTTTTTTTTTTAATTAATTAATTAATTTTCTTTTTATATCATTCATTTCCGTGAGATTTTGACTTACAAATTTTCTCCCCATCTTTCCCCTCCCCAACACCTCAATATGTCCTACTGTATAACCCCTCCCCCAATCTGCTCTCTCCTATGTTCTCCCCCTTGCCCCTCTGACTTTCCGGTAGGGCAGGATGGATCTCCCTACCACAGTGCCTGTGTATCTCAAGTTCCAGTTGGATGTAGTTAATAATAATAATAATAATTGTATATATATATACATATATTTTTAACATTTGATTATAGAACTTTAAATTCTAGATTCTTTCCCTTCCTCCCTCAT
>JAQQSV010023209.1:0-10421 GCA_028646515.1 Pseudochirops corinnae
AGACAATTTAAAAATTATTGGACTACCTGAAAACCATGATGAAAAAAAGAACCTAGAAAGCATCCTTCAAGAATTTCTCAAGGAAAATTGCCCTGATATTTTAGAAGCAGAGGGCAAAATAGAACTTGAAAGAATTCACTGATTACCTCTTGAAAGAGATTCCAAAAAGAAAACTATGAGGAAAACCTACAGGAATATCATAGCTATGTTCTAAAACACCAGTTCAAGGAGAAAATATTATGAACAACAAGAAAAAAACCAATTCAAATCTGGAGGAGTTCACAATTAGAATCACACAAGACCTAGCAGTAGCTATGCTAAAAGACCACAGGTCTTGGAACGCTATATATCAAAGAGCAAAAGAACTGAGGTTGGAGCCCAAAATATCATACCCATCAAACTTAGGCATAATCCTAAATGGAAAAAAAAAATTATATTCAATGAATTGCCAGACTTTCAGGATTGTATTGCAAAAAGATCCAAAATCAGTATAAAATTTGACATAGAAGATCCAAGACAAATATAAGGTAAACATCAAAGACTGATTATAAGAGACTCAATAAGGACAGAAATGTTTACTTTTATTTGAGGAAATGCAAATAAAATGTCTGGTTACAGACAAAATTACTAATAATTAGTTGGTTTGAAAGAAAGATTGGGGTAGAACTTAGTATGATGTGATACTAAAGAGCAAATCGTCTAAGAAAAGGTAAAAGGAGTAATTCTCTTATACAACAAGAACTGACACAGAGGGATTCCTTTGTGGGGATGGAGGGGAGGGCTGGTAGTTCTGGAACCCTATTCTCACTGGGAATGGGCTAAAGAGGGAACAATACATATAAATCTAGAATTCTTACTATATTCAGAAAGAGGTAAAAGGCTAAGGGGATAGGGAGGGTACTGTGACCAGCACAGTTGCATAGCCTAGCAACCATCTGAGTAAAGAGACAGGGATGTATTCAATAGTCTATTTATTGCAGAACCATTTCATACAGAGCCGAAGATATAAGGAACTTACAAGGTTTAGATTCCCTTAGCAGAAATTCTTATGTAACCAGAATGCAAGGACCTTCCTTTGGTCATGACTACTCCCTACCCCAGCCCAAGGGTATTTATTCATTAAGACCCCATCCTAGGACCATGTCCAGAGGCACAAACAAACAGGGCATCACAAACAAGACTTGCTAATTAACTATCCTGAATTTTCTTCAGTTATTCGTAGGACCAATGGAGGCATCAACAAACAAGATTATATTCCTTCTGCAAATCTGCCTAGTTACCTCATAGAAGAGCAGAGCATTTCCTTTGGGGCCGGGGGACCCCTGAAAGTCTAGTCTACTACAGGAGGGGAGAGTGGATAAGGGAGGGATCTTTGGTGGGGGGATTGGTTAAGTAATAGAAGAGCAAAGTAGCTCATAGACATAAAGTAGAGGAGGGGTGGCTAGGTGGTGCAGTGAATACAGTACCAACCCTGGAGTCAGGAGGACCTGAGTTCAAATCGGGCCTCAGACACTTAACATTACTAGCCTCTCAGATACTTAACACTTACTAGCTGTGTAATCTTGGGCAAATCACTTAACCCCAATTGCCCTGCCTTCCCCCCTCCAAAACAAACAAACAAAAAGAAGTAAAGTAGAGGAGTCAGGAGGGGGAGGAAATAGGAAAAAACACACAAACATAAAAAGATCAGGAGTAGAATTTATTAGGGAAAAAAGATCTTAGGCAAAGTTAAAGCTAAAATAGATTTAATCAAAAGAGAAAAGGAGACTACACTATACGTCAGCCATATTAATCAATCCTGTTTTAGTAACTAGATAGCATAAGGTTGGAATATTGCTGTGGAACAGGAAATGATAAGTTGATGGACTTAGAAAAATAAGGAAAGACTTGGACCTATGAAGGGAGATATCATCCATCCCCAGAGAAACAGAGAATAAATAAGTATAGTATGGTCTTACATAGATGTATATGAGTGTATATGTCTATATATAAGTGTGATTATAGATATTTATGTATATGTATCTGTATGTGTGTGTGTATATATATATATATTTTTTTTCTTTTTTTAAATAAATTTTATTTTAGACTCGGGTCAGAACACAAATACAAAACAGAGAAAAGAAATAAAAACATGTCATAAACTTAATTATGGAACTTAAATCCAAAGAAAAGGGGAAAAAAGCATGTCATGCATAGCAGAACATAAGAGAGGATTCAAAATATGTAACAAATTTTCATTTCAAGAAAGTCTGTATGATAAATAATACACATGTTGAGAATTGTCCATCTTTGCTTTCTTGTAAGTTTTCTTTTGTTCTCTTCTGTGCACTTTTTTATTTTGTCTTTTTTCTTCCCCCACCTCCAAGAAGGTTACAATAAAGTTTAGATGTTTCTCAATAATTATAGATACACATACACACACACATATACATATATATACATATACTTTCCCAAAAATATTCTACTCCTATTCTTTATTTTTATGTTTATGCATATCTCTTGTTTCCTATCTCTCCCGCCTCATTTACTTCACTTCTACCCCCATACCTTGCCCTCTTATCACTTGCCTACCACCCTCCAAGGATCCCTCCCCTATCCTCCCATTCCCATAAATCTAATCACCCTTCTATACCTATATTTTACCTATTCCCTCATCCTCCCCTCTAAAGATCCCTCCCTATGATCTACCATTTTATTTCTTCTGAATTTAGAAGACTTTTGTACTCTTGTAAATATATATGTATTGTTCCCTCTTAAACCCATTCCAAATGAAAGTGGATCACCAGAACTACCAGTTCTCCTCCTCCTTCTAATTCCTCTGTATCAATTCTTCCTCTTGCACCTCATTTGTATAAAATAATTACTCTTTTTAGCTGTTCCTAAATGGTTTTACTTTTTAAATTCACATCATGCTCAGGTTTACACCAACCTTTCTTATGAGCTACCCAATTATTGCTACAAATCTCAGACATACATTTTACATATATAAAAAGTAAACAGACTGTCCTTATGGATCCCTTATAATCAGTCTTTGTTATGCATCTTAATATTTTTCTTGATTCTTATATGTTATATCTTCTATTAAGTTCATGATTTTTTTTAGCAAAGCTTTGAAAATCTGAAAGTTTATCAAATGTCCATTATTTTTCATTCAGGATAATACTTAACTTTGCAGAGTATGATATTTTCTGCTGGATTCCCAGTTCTTTTGCTCTTCAATATGTTGTGTTCTAAGATCTATGGTCCTTTAATGTCTCTGCTTCTAGGTCTTGTGTAATTCTAATTGTGGTACCATCTTATTTAAATTGCTTTAATCTTGATGTTTTTATTAGTTTTTCCTTGAGCTGGGGGTTTCAGAATTTGACCATGATATTCCTATGAGTTTTCCTCATAGGATCTCTTTTAAGTGGTGATCAATGAATTTTTTTCCTATTTTTACTCCCCCTCTTCCCACCCTGTTCCAATGCTTCTGGACAATTTTCTTTAATTATTTTTTGTATTATTGTATCAAGATTCTTTTTTTTTATCATAACTTTCAGTTAATATGATTATTTTTATTTTTTTCTCTTCTTGATCTATTCTCCAAATCTGCTGTTTTTCTTATGTTTCACTTTCTCTTCTATTTTAAAATTATTCTTATTTTGTTCAATTATTTCTTGATCTCTTATAATTTCACTGGCTTCATTTTGCCCAATTTTAATTTTTAAGGTGTCATTTTCTTCCCTAAGATTCTGGATCTCCTTTTCTAATTTGTTGACTTTCCTTTCATACTCTTCTTGCTTTTCTTGAATTATTCTTTTTTTTTTTTTTTTTTTTAGTTTTTCCTCCATATGATTTGTTAAAGTCTTTTAAAAAATCTTCTATAAATTCTTTTTTGTCAAGTGTCCATTTGACATTACTCTTTGGCTGTTTTTCTACTTCAATAACCTCCTCTGAAGATGAACCCTGGTCATCTCCATTCCCATAGTAGCTTTCTATGGTTGGATTCTTTCTCCTTTGCTTATGCATTCATTTTGTGGAAGTAGGTTAATTTCTGTAATAACCCCTAACCTTGGGATGTGGGAAATGATGCCTCTTGCCCCAGATCTTCAATTCTCCCCCCTAGCCTGGACCCAGAGCCAAACCTCCAAATTCCTGTAAGTGCCCACAGCCAGGGGCTTTCTGCCCCACTGCTTCTGCACTCACCAGGCATGTGCTGGTTCCTTCTCACCCCTGCCACTTTTCATAGCACAGCTGGGTCTGGTGTTCTTTGTCAGCAGAGGTTGCCTTCATTTTCCCAGGCTCAGACACCCAACCAACTCCTCTCACTTTCCCAGGGCAAAAGTTCCTGTTACTGGGGCTGAGGCAGCCTCTCAAAGCAATCAAACCCAGGACTTGCTTACATTCTGCTGCGCACATGGCAATGCTTTTTTTTTTTTTCTTATTTTGTATGTAAGGTTATAATATGTTTCTTTTTCTTTTCTTATTGTGTATTTAAGTTTAAAATAAATTAAGGGAAAAAAATGAAAAAAATAACCAAACAAGACAAAGACCTTACCCTCAAGTAGCTTAAAGCCTAGTTAGGAAGGTAAAGCATGAATGAGAAAAAGCTAGAGAACAATATAAAACAATACTTAATTGTTTGAATTAAAAAAATAGACTAAAATGCTACAGGAATTCAAAGCAAGAAAGTTTTCTATAAGCTAAATAAATGAAGGGAGATTTCACAGTGAAAGTGAGACTTGAGCTGAGCCCTAGAGGATAGATAGAATTTGCATAGACAGAGAGGAGAGGGAGGTCATTTTAGGTAGAAGAAGTAGCACAAACAATAGTGAGAAAGTGGTAATAAGCCTAGAAGGATGCTGAGTAATGTATTATTGATGCATTTGATCATCATTAAAATATAAACTCCTTGAAGGCAGAGATCATTTTTATTTTTTTATGTGTATCCCTAGGGTTTTAGCACAGTACCTAGAACTTAGTAGGCACTTAATAAAATGCTTGTTGATTAAAGTTCTGCTCTTATCTGCCATTGTGGAATGCAAGTCACCCTGAAGTCCCCTGAGTTCTAAAAAGTATGCCAATAGAATGCAAGCTTTGATAGTCAGGAGCAAATGGGAAAGTCTTCATATACCACCCTGAAAATGGACTTTGTGTGTGTCATTTGAGGACCAGCCTAAGTAAATACACAAAGATTCAGCACCAGGGAGCTGTTCACCAAGTAGAAATTTTAGTCAAAATTACCCATGAAACCTTCTGTGGAGGTTTTAGGGGTTGTCATCTATGTTATTGGGAGAAATATGCACTGTAAAGGACTCAGAAAACAGGAATTCAAATCCTGCCTAAGACACTTGCTAGTTATGTCACCCTAGGCAAATCACATATCCTCTCTCAGCCTGTTTCCTCACTTTAAAAATGGTGATAATACCACAAAGAGGTGTTATAAGGGTCAAACAAGCTAATATATGTAAGTTGTTAGAAACAAAGCAAATGCTCATTAATTGGAAAATAGCTAAACAAATTGGGGTACCTGAGTGTATGAATGTTTTGTTTTGTTTTTCCTAGCCACATCATGTATTATTCCCCTTTTCTCAGTCTAAGAACCAATCAAACTGGTCTTTTCTCATTTGTAACGCTCGATCTCCCGTCATCTCCTAGTCAGTGTACTGACTGTCCCTCATGCTCGGAATGCCTGGAATGTATTTCCTCTTCACCTCTGTCTGCCTCATAGAATTTCTTTCTTCCTTCAAGACATAGCTCACAAACACCCGCTTCTACAAGAAGCCTTCCTTGATTTCTTCCAACTGCTAGTGCCATGCCTCCCTATCTACCTTGTACTTACTTTATATTTGTTTTGCATTTATGCATGTATGTAGATATGGTTTCATTTAGAAAGTAAACTCTCTCTCAAAACTCAAGATTGCATCACTCTTTGTATTTGTACCCCCAGTTGTATTCTATGTACCTAGTTGTATATACACTTTCTTCAAGGGAAGAGCTATTATCTATGGAAGCTGAGAAGATGGGAGTTTCACACTTAGAGAACATGCCCTTTCAACTCTTAATCCTTTTCCCCTATATATAGTATGGTCTCTGATTAGTATGAAGAAATATGGCCCCACATTTCTCCAAATAGTTTTTTTCCAGTGGCCACCAATAATGGGACATTTCCAGTAGAGCAGTGTTAGCCCTTTCTTCCCAGAAGGTTTGACTCCCAGGAACTATTGAGCTGAAGATGTCAAAGAAAACATTAGAAGAAAAGAAGAGACAATGTCTATCACAATTGTGGTGCCCTATGAGCTGTATTCCTTTCAGTAAAGATGGCATAAGGGTAACTTCTCACCCATACCTGTGTGACATCAGATTTACCAGAAAGGATTTTATTTCCATACTTCTACATCAGAATAATTAACGCAGAATAAGGAGCCAGTGCATTGGGACA
Organism: Pseudochirops corinnae; assembly: GCA_028646515.1. Lineage (NCBI taxonomy): Eukaryota > Metazoa > Chordata > Mammalia > Diprotodontia > Pseudocheiridae > Pseudochirops > Pseudochirops corinnae. The sequence continues at coordinate 6,422 of JAQQSV010023209.1, forward strand.
TGCAGATTAATCAATGTTCCCCCAAACCTGCTATCAACTGTGATGTATAAAAAGTTTGAAAGATATAGTGCCTTGGTAATTAACAATTGTTTTATTAGTTATAGCTAATTAGAAAAAGGATCGTTTGATCACCTCTCCTAAACAAAAGATCCCCTCATGGGACCCACCTGACATTTGTATGCCATTGGAAGAGTGGGTGTTCCTGAGGGTGAAAATGAACTCTGATTGGTTAACAAATAATGAGAGAGTGAATATTATAAGAGAGGTGGGCTTATTCTAAGTAAGGTCTGGGCTATGTGACTCTGATCACACAGTCTTGGTCAAAGAGACTTATCTATAGCCATACTACCCTATCTAGGGGTGACAAAAGGGGGAATCTACATCCCCTCAGACTTGTCTGACTTAAAACACAATGGGTAGAAATTCACCAATTCATCTAAACTAGAATTTCTTTATTTTTTTGTCAGATCTATGTTTTCCTGATTGGGAAGGCTGTCTGAATAATCTACAGGGGTTGATTTTAGAATGAGAAAATAGAAGGGAAAAAAATCCCAAATCTTCTCAATAGTAAATGATGATTAATATGAGAGAAATAATCATTTCTCTCACAGCTGCCTGTCACTTAAAGCAGTGTTTAGATTGGTTCCCCACAACCACCACCATAGAAGGAATAATGGAAGTGGAGGAGGGAAGACTGAGAAAAGACTGGTCTCCAATCTGGGAGTGGTAGTAGAGATACTTGTTCTGAAGTTGCAATAAAAGTGATGGTGGTATGCTCTATTCTATTACATATGTTATTATCTTATTATATCCAAATTTACTAGATGCTTCTTAATATTATCATACTTTTCTTAATCCTACTATTCTGTTTTGCCTTTGGTCATGGTAGGAGGTCCAAATGATAGCTAAACAGCTAGATCTAAAAGAAGATGTTTTCCATTGGAATGGAAGCTATGCCATTGTAGATTATCTTGCATCCTAGCTCTACATAGAGTCTCAGGGAATCCTTGAGGGGAGGGATGGGGGCAGGAGGGAGATTACTCGGAAAATGTTGCAAAAATTGTTACAATCTTAAGCATGTTTCCTTATCTGATTTCTAGAAGTTATTTTTTTTTCATGTTTTTTAATTGTTTCCTGTTCTTCAAACACCTGGAAAGTGGTTTTGCTGGGGAGACAATTTGGCAATTAATGCAACCAAAGAAGAAAGTTCATTTTTCAAAATTAAATTGTTTTAAAGTGAAAATCTCCCTATAAAGACTTTTCTGGTTGTGTCTTCTCCAAACTTGTCAATTTTACAGGGACATGCCTTCTTTGTCCTGGTAGATATCTTATAGGTTAAATGCATCGAAGAAGTCTTTTCAAATCCTCTTAAGCAGGTTGGCAATATTACCTATAAAGTCAGCCTGGCCACCATCCAGCTGGGAATTGCCCTTACTGTTAGAATACAGGGAGGCACAGAGAAAAATCATAACACAAGTAGATGTGTCATGCAGGGTAAGTAAAAGGTTTCCCATTAATCGGGAATTGAAAGCCTGAAGTAAGGGTATACATGTCTGGGACAAGTAGCAAAACAACAGGAAAAGGAAAATTTTGTTCCATCAAGTCTGTTTGTTCCACCAAGTTCCACCCAGTCATTCTGGGTCCTCAACCAAAAGCTTCTTGGGAACTTCTTGAAAAGGACTACCCTTTCCATGTGTACTTGCTCATGTAAATGTTTGTGATGTGGTTGAGAGCAGTTCATTAAAAAAATTTTCTCAGTTCCAAATTCTCTTCCTCTCCCCACCCCTTGCCCTGCCCATTGAGAAAGGAAATGTGATGCCTATTAAACATATGAAGTTATGTAAAGCTTATTTCTGTATCAGTCATGTTCCAGGGAGAAAAAAAAAACCAACAAGAAAAATAAAAGAAAAAAAATGCTTCAATTTGAAATGTATCAGTTCTCTCTCTATCTGTCCGTGGATAGCATTTTTCACCATGAGTCCTTTGGAGTTGTGGTGGATCACTGTATTGATCAGTTACTAAGTCTTTCATAATTGATTATCTTTACAATATTGCTATGATTGTGTATATTATTCTCCTGATTTTGATCACTTCGCATCGGTTCAAAGAAGTCTTCTCAGGTTTTTCTGAAACCATCCCTTTCGTCTTTTTTTACGATGCAATAGCATTCCATCACATTCATATATCATAGCTTGTTCAGCCAATCCCCAAGTGACAAGCAATCAATCCCTCGGTTTCCAATTTTTTGCCACTACAAATTTCACTCTCCCCTGCTATAAATATTTTTGTACATATGGATTCTTTCCATTTTTCTTTGATCTTCTTGGGCTATAGACTTAGTAGCCATAATAAAGGGCAAAGGGGTATGCACAGTTTTATAGTCCTTGGGCAAAATTCCAAATTGTTCTCCAAAATTGTTGGACCAATTCACAACTTGAGCAACACTGCCTTAGTGTCCCTATTTTCAACATCTGCTGGAAGCAGTTCGAATTTCCCCCAGTTGTTGCTAATGTGCTTTAATTTCTTCCATGTTCTATATTTAAGCCATGCCCTTTCGATTGCTTCTCATTTGCCCAGAAATGAAATTCATTCTTTGTTTTCAGATCAGTACAAACCAAGAAAAGGAATAGATCTCATGCAGAGACTGACCATTTCCCCTCCCCTACCTCCAACCTTTTATAGAGAAAATCATAGTCAAATTTCCTTTCCTTATAACATTGCTGAAGCATCCTTGAGTTTGTGAAGCTGTATATGACTCTGCATTATTGTCCATTAATGAGGCAGACTGGTGTGGTAGATAGAGTATCAGCCTTGGGATCTGGAAGACCTGAGTTCGGCTCCTGTCTCAGAAACATACAATGCGACCCTGGGAAAATCACTGAATCTTTCAATGCTCCTAGGAAACTTCCTGCCAGCCCCAACTAAAATCCCTTCTTTTACTGGAGGACTTTCCCAACCTTTCTTAATTATAGGGTCTTCCCCCTGTTAATTATTTCCTGTTTATCTTGCATATCACTTGCATTCTCTGTTTGCCTGTCGTCTCCCTTATTAAATCGTGAACTCCTTGAGGGCAGGTACTGCCTTTTGCCTCTTTTTGTATCCCCAGAGCTTAGGACAGTGCCTGGCACATAGGACACACTTAATAAATATTAATTGAGTACTCCAAAATGCACACAAAGATACTTCCCACTAAAGTCAGCTCGGCTACGAGGAACCATATCAGCAAGCCAGGCTGTGCCCTGGGGGCGGCTGGATGGGAGGAGCAGAGGAGCGGATTAGCAGCAGCTGCAAGCAGCGTTCAGAACTAGGTCAGTGGGAACTGCGGGGAGAAAAGCAAAAGGTAGAGGTTTTGCACCCACCTCCGCGTTGCAGCTTCCCGCTCGTGGCCTGCAGACAGCAGGGGGACTAAGCGATTGTTCTCAGGCCAAGAGCTCTCGTGTTGAGCGGCCTGGATCTGGATCGCGGTCTTGGGTGTCGGTCCTGGAGTCTTCTTTATCAAGTCAACCGGAAGTAAACAGGAAGAGTCCCAGCATCTTCCTGAGAGCTACGGCAGCCGGGAGGACCCCAGCGATTGGGGACAGAGCTTTTGCTTCTGGAAGCAGAGCCCCACAGAGATTTTAAAAAAAAATTAAAAAAAAAAATCACGGACTGAACAACCATGAGTAAGAATAAGCATAAGAAGCTAAGTAAGAACAGCAACCAAACCCTAGATTCCTTCTTTGGGGAAAAGAAAGATCGTGGGAGAGAGAGGGAGGAGGAGAGCGCAGCCAGAGCACCCCCACCAGGGGCCTCCAATAAACATGAAGAATGCCTTAAAGCTAGAGATGAGATGAAGAAGGATTTTCAAAACCAAAAAAGGGAAGTGGAAGAAAAATTGGGAAGAGAAATAAGAATGTTGCAGGAAAATCATGAAAAGAGAGTCAGCAGTATGACTGAAGAAATCAACACCCTAAAAAATAGATTAACTCAAATGACAAAAGAGGCCCAAAAAGCCAATGAG
>JAQQSV010023210.1:0-10421 GCA_028646515.1 Pseudochirops corinnae
GGATGGGAGGTGAGGGAGGAAGAGAAAGAATCTGGAATCTGGAGTTCCATAATCAAATGTTATGAATGTGTATCTACGTATATATATATATATATATATGCAATTATTATTATTATTATTATTATTGACTACATGCAACTGGAACTTGAGATAGATAGGCACTGGGGTTGGGAGATCCATCCTGCCCTACCAAAAAGTGACATAGGAGAGAATAGACTGGGGGAGGGGGGACACACTGGGATGGCTGTTTTGGGGTCGTGGGGGGGGAAAGAGGGGGAGAAAATATGTAACTCAAAATCTTGTGGAAATGAATGATGCAAACTATAATAAAATTTAAAAAAAAAAGAAAAAAAAAAAGAACTTCATTCTTGAGATTGATTTCGACTGTGGAATTTTAGTCCATGGAATTTCATCTATCTTTCCTGTGAATCCTTTGAAATCTTCCTTCCCCAAAACCATTGTGTATACCAGACTTGGCCCAGCTATCTTCTTTTCTGTCAATTTTAAGAGAGTGGTCACTTCCCCAATGGTTCCCATAATTTCTTCCCTTGTATCAAGTTCCTCCTTATTAGTAGGAATATTTTACCACAGTAGGATTTACTGATTTCTCTACTTTTTGGAGGACAATATCATTAAGGCAAGTCAAAAAATTACCAGAGGCTCTGCTTTTTCCAGAGGGAAAGCTCCATCAGAAGGCTTAGTAAATGAATCCCCCTCCCATAACTATTATCTTATGTCTCTGTGCCAGGCTTATGACTTGTTACATGAACTCATTATCTCTTTCCCTCAAGTGGTCCACAGTAATACTCCAAATGACAAAAATGTTCTATTTTTTTCTCCACTGACCACCTTCCAAATGTTCTTTTGCAGCATGCTCGCCTCCCTCTCTGGTTGTGATATTTCTTCCTGAGCATACTTTCTAAATGTACAGGGCCCCAACTTTTCTTTTGAACAAGGCATTCTTATCTTGAGACATATTCCAACCATGGGTTACAATTCAGCCAGTCTGATCCCTTTGAGGTCAGCTTGGCCTGTTTGCACCAGGCCCTTTAGTTCACCATGTATATCGCCACCACGTTAATCTTGCTGTAATAATGTTTTCAAAATATTTGATGGCTTTTCATCATCTACCAAATACAGTCTGAACTCCGAAACCTGGCAATCAAGGCCCTTCCCATGATCTTCTCCCAGTCTGTTTTCAACTTCATCAGCTACTCTTCCTCAATATACATCCTCCATTGCAACAATATTGACCTACTCATTGTCTCACAAAGCCAATGTGCTTATTCTTATCTCTAGTTTTTTCTTCAACTATTCCCTCTCCTGCCTGAAATGCCCTCTTCAAATTCCCCACTCATAGCCCCCCTTCCCTCTTTTCTCAAAGTCTAGCAAGCCCTACTTTCTTCACAAATCTTTCATTGATTAATGGAACACAATGTGATCTCTCCCTTTGAATCCATAGTACTTACATTTTGAACAAATGAACTTAAACATGACAGCAGTAGCAGTAATAATGTTTCTATAGCACTTTAAGGTTTGCAAAGTTCTTTACATGTGTTATCTCATTCGATCCTCACTCACCAACTTACTATATAATACCTTGCAACGTTCCTTTTACTGTCATTATGTTCTGTTATTTAACTGATTATGTTCATATTTCTTGTCTCTCCAAATAGATCATGAGCTCTATCAAACTAGAGAATCTAGTTCTGGAGGGATTCCCATAGTGTCTTTGTACGGTGCGGATCTCACACATCTCTCAGTAATGAGAACTAAAACAATGCCAACATTGTCCTCTTTGTTATATTGTGAGAGAAGCCCATGGCACAGGAAATAAAGAACCACCTTCTGAGTAAGCAAGACCTGGGTTCAAGTCCTATCTCTGACCCATCCTGGCTGTGTGAATCTACACAGCTCACCTTATCACCAGTGCTCCAGACAATGCTCTAAGACTATCCAATGCAACAAGGTTTCAGTGAATAACAATGAAATCATAGGTCTTTTCCTAACAGACTCCCCAGGGTTCTTTAGGCATCTACAATGTATCTGTGAGGCTGGGTTCAATGAAGCAGTAGTATACATTTCACAAGCAGCATATGTTGAACAGCACTTCATATATCAAGCCTCTTAGGGCCTGAAATTTGGTTTCTGCTTCTAAAAGTATCTCATTGGCAAGAAAATAGCAGTACCAAGCCAGTTTGCCATCTGCATTGCCCTCCCTTTCCCAAAACATCATTATTAAGAGCCACAGAGGGAAGATCTGGGGAAGTTCTCTAGCAGCTGAAGCTAATAACAACTTAACACAGAGTTAATTTTAAGCCAAGCTGGTTATTTATAGCAATAGATTGTCCTCTGCCTTATATTTGGCATCACAAAGAAGGTTCTAAATACCAAGTGTAGCATTGTGATCAGTTTGGGGCTCCATGTTCTAAGAGGGATGAGAAGAATTTGAAACAGGATTAGAGGGCAATGACAAAATGATGAAAGGGTTGGGAAATGCCACTTAAGCAGAAAGGTTCAAGAGGTTGAGATTAGGCCAGAGAAGAAGGAGTCTGATAAATAAACAGTGTTTAAGGATATGAAGGCTTGTTTTGGGGAAAAGTGGTAATCTAATTGCTTCAAGAGGAGAGAACAAAAGTTAAAGGGCACCGAGAAATTTATAGACTATGTGATAAAAAAGGCATTGACTAAAAAGATGATTACAAATGAAAACGAGTTACTGAGAGAGGTTATGAGATGTCTTTGTTTGGAAATCAGTTACTGCAGAATAATTTACCTTTGTATCTAAGATGGTGCCTTAATCTTCTTTGAGGCTAAAGAAATTATATTAATTATCATTTAGCCAAAAAAGATTAGGTGAAATCGCATGTAAATAAGTTGTCCAGGGCATAAATCAAGTTTGTCATTTTTATCATTTCTTACAATTTCAGGAGGAATATGAGTGCATCAAATGTGCTAATGTATGCTAAGACCATTGTCAACTTTAAAGTGCTATGTAAAAATATCAGCTAATATTATATTTCATTTAAATTTGCCACTGATTATACAAATCACATAATACAAGGCCTATGTGTGTATGCCCACATGACCACACATGCACACACAGAGTACCTCACTTATAACAGTAACATCCTAACTCTATTTTTATTTATTAAACTAAAGCCCTGCCAAAAAGTCAAACAGCACCTTTTGCTCCATCTAGACCTTTGAATCAGGGTCTCTTCCCAGTGCTCCCATCATGATGCACATAGTTCTCTTTAGAAATATTCTAATTTGGTAAATATCTTACAAAGACCTAAGCAGGTAGCAAAACTACTAAAATGTTCTCTGGGAAGGGTTACATTTTCTAAGGCAGAAAACAAATATTTATTAACTATGTACTATGTGCCACTCACTGCTAAACGCTGGAGATACAAAGAATGAAAAAAAAATGTCCTTTCACCAAGCTTCCCCTATGACAAAGTAATCTAGGCTTACCTCAAACCTTCCACACTAGAGATCCCAAGGGAACTTCAGTTAATGAGTAGGTAATAATACTTGAAAAAAGTACATCCTATAGTTATCATTCATTCAAACATTTATGTTTAATCAGATTTTTTCTAAAGTGTCCAAAGTACTTTAAAACTCTGGTCTTTTTGGTGGTAAAGACAGAATACTAAAGAATCGATTTTGATATTAAAAAAAAAACAACAACCAGGTTTGAATCTTGGTTTTGCCACCATACTACCAACGGCCTTGTAGATAACTCTTCTTGTCATCTCAAGTTCAACTTGGCTAAAAGAGAACTTATTACATTCCCTCTTGTCAAATCCATCCCTCCTCTAAATTTCTCCATTTCTGATGATGAGGATTAATGTCGTTCAAGTCATCCAGGTTAGCAACTTTGGAGTCATTCATAACTCTTCTATTTTCCTCAGTTTCCATGGTCAATCAACTGCCAAGTCTTCCTCTCTCAGGTACTTTTCATCTACTCAGTACTTATCATGTATAAGCTTAGCTTTTATAGCTTGTCTCCTGGTAGAATGTTGAGGGCAAAGGCTATCTTTTTGCCTTTCTTTGTATTCCCAGTGCTTAGCACAATGCCTGGAACACAGTAGGTACTTAATAAATGCTTGCTGACTTTGTATTATAAGACTTACCATAGAGTGGTAGATAGAGAGCTAACTTTGGAGTCAGGAAAAGCTACATTCAAGTCCACATAATTGGCTCAGTGACACTAGGAAATTTATTTAACTTCTCAATGCTTAAGGCCACTCTATTGGTCTTAAGTCTATAGGTTGCACAGGATCATAGGATCAGAGGTTCAGAGATGGAAGGGGACCTAGAAACCATCAAATCCAACACTCTCCTTTTATAGATGAGGAAACTGAAAGAGTCTAAGTGACTTACACAGGGTGACACAGTTAGTAAGTGTCAGAGGTAGGACCTGAACACAGATCATCCTGACCCTACAGCAAGTGGTCTATCCACCATGCCATGAAGAATAAATATAAAACATTTCCTCTCAGGGCGCTCCCTACGATAATGCAATCCAGATCCAGAACAACAACAACAAAACTGAACATTCTTTGTATTTATTCACTTCCATATACTTTCTATTCCCACTCTGGTAAAACATAAACTTCTTGAAAGCAAAAATTGTCCTCATTTTTGCATCACCTGGAGCTTTGACAGCAATGCCTTGCCCATAGCTGGAGCTTAACAAACATTGTTGAATCTTATTTACTTTTGGCAAATAATTTCCCTTCTGGGCCTAAGTATCCTCATCTGCAAAATGAGGATATTAAATTAGTTGGTCTCCAAGATCTTTTCCAGTTCTTATAGATCCTATAAATTTTAGTCTTAAACATCCCCCCTTTACCTCAAATCATTTTTTTATATTGTTCCTTCATTGTCTTTCTTCTGAGATAATGCAAAGAATGCCATTGTAGACCACATTAAAGTAATGACCTTTGACTGCAATGATCTTATATCTTCAACAGAATGTAAGAAAAACTAAAAAAAAAATGCATCTGCTATAATTTATTAGTCCTTACTGTTCCCAGATTGGATATGGAGACTGTTAGAAAGGGTAGGGTCACTACTTTTCATTTAATTTCCCTGCCAGGTACTTCTTTTTTCATATTGCTCTGGTTTTCAGTGAGTAACTGAATAGCTAAAATGATCTAAAATGGATCTCATTCTGAAGATAGGGCTTGCCTCTTAGGCACAAGACAGTGCTTTTCCTTCTCTCTACTTGAGCTCACAAATAGCATCTATCCAGGCTGTCCATGCAGAAAAGGAAGCTTGATAATGTGCAGGTTGAAAATAGCATAAAATAAGAAGTGACAACAACTTAGGCAAAGGCTTTTGGACAAGAGAGAGAGTTTGACCAAAGCTTCTCTCATCAGTGGCATCTGTTACCAAGACATGTAGTACAACATTTAACAGCATCTTTTTTCTAAAGATTTTCTATTCCAGGGGCTCTTGGGTTTGTAACTTGGTTTTGAAAAAAGAAAGTTTTTATAATTGAATTTAACCATAATTGATCTTTTTTGTTACCCCATATATTTGTATTGTATGCATTTAAAAAAAACTGTTCTTAGTAGAGGTCCATAGGATTCATCATACTTCCACAGAGGTTCATGACCCTGTTCTATTCCTTTCTTATAACCATTTAAGACCATGTAGCTTCTGGCAGAAAATTGACTATTACAGTATGGATATTTATTGAAAATACTCAAGATGAAAAATCACATAAAAGGTGAATCTGATGGAATAACAATGAGGACAGATATTCTATTAAATTTATATTGGCACAACGCTAAAATTTCACCTCATCCCTAACAGATCAGCAAAGATGACAAAAGACAAAAATGGATAAAAATATTGGTGAGGATGAGGGAAGACAAACACTAATACATGGTTGGTGGAGTTGTGAATCAGTCTAACCACTCGTAGAGCAATTTGCAATTATTTTTTAAAAAATGCACATTTTACCCAGAGATCCCACTGCTTAGCAGTATTATACCTCAAGGAGGTCAAAATCAGGCTCCAAAAACACCAAAATATTTATAAACAGTGCTTTTTGTGGTAGCAAAGAACTAGGGGAAAAAAGATATCTATTAATTGGGGAATAGCTAAGCAAATGAATGTGGTATATGAATGTAATGGAACATTACTGTACTGTAAGAAATGATAAATATGAAGAATTCAGAGAAATGTAAGAAACATGCCAACAAAGAGGTGCTGAATGGCCTATGTAATATACTTTGGGGTAACTTTATGATTTTATTAATTCAGTTTTATGTTAAGTTGTAAAAGCCACATTTCTTAACTGTTTCTCCCCTTCCCCCAGCTGTACTTGTCTTTCCCTGCCCCAGCCTAGAGGTATTTCCTCTCAAACCATTAACTCTTCATTCAAGGTACTGCCTCCTTTTGTCCTAGCAAACCAAACCCATCCACTTGCAAATAAGGATGGGAACATCTCTGACTGCTGATCGACCTTATGATGTTTCAGGGTTCAAATCACACCCCCTGCCCCTTCCCTCCTGCTGTTTGTCCCAGGGTATTATGGGTAAAACCCATGCGCAGTTGATGTCAAGGGTGCATGTCCCTTTAAGTATTAGTCACGCCCTGGCTCCTCCCGGGTTCCTCCCTAACTCCACCTTTGTACACCTCATTAGCTTAATGAACTTATGGTTGACAGCTTTGTATCTTTAAGAATGCCTCTCTGGCCCTTAGAACTTCTGCAGATGGCCCTTTGTACCTCTAGCCTTTTCTGGCAGGTCAGGTAGGCATTCTAGTAGGCTATCTGCCCGCTGCAGAGCGTCACACTTCCAAACTTTCTCTGAACCCCACCCCTCCTTGCCCCTTGCGAGCTTTTCCTAGCCAGGTTTCCTCATCCTACCCCTTTTTGTCCTGTGAATCAATCAACTTTTGTAAATCTACTAAAAGACAGCTGAGCCTGTAATTCTTTTCAGATGTGAACCTAGAAAGGATTTCTCATTAGAAATCTCCCCAAAACCTATCCCGCATCACCCTGATGCAGAGTAAAATAAGTAGAATCAGGAAAATATTTTTACAATGACTCCAATAAATACATGTAAGAAACAGTGAAAGAAAACAGAACAATATGTCATTAAGATAACTAAACTTGCTTCTTGAGATATATTGAGAAAACATATCTCTCTTCATTGAAGAGATGGGGGACTATGAGTGTGGAACACACAGAAGTCAGAAACAGTCAACATGTTTGCTTTTGCTGCACTGATCTTTGTTTCTTCATTCTTCTTAAATCTTTATTATAGGGCAACTCTTGCTGGTCAGAACAGCTAATGAAGGATATATTTGGAAATAAGTATAATGTAAAAACAAAAGCCATCAATAAAAATAAAATAAAATATTTGTCCTGTCCACCATCAGAATGTCTTGACCTTCTTGAACAGATTCTTGGACATCTTCTTGGATGGATTGCTCACTTCCTGACCATTCCCTGGATACCTCCCTGGGCTCCTTTCCACTTGAGAACAGATCTCTGGCTCCACTTCACTCCTTGAGCCTGCTATTTACTTGGAGATATATAAGTAGCCTTTTGTCTTTATACTGATCACTGCCTTTCTGATGGGTGTTCTGGGGTCCATCAATCAGCAGTTCATTTGATAAATCTACTACCCAGACTAGTAACAAATGGGGGAAAAAAAACCTTTTTATTAACTCAAATCACATGATGCCACAATACAACTACAAAATAGTAACGGAACAAGATAAATATTGTACTAAAAGTAAAAAGGAAATGTGGCTAAGGTCAAAGAGAAGTAAGGGGGAGGGGTAGAGAGAAAGTAAGGCTAGCGCCAAAGGGAGAAAAAAGCAAAGATTCCCATGCACTGCCTTATTCTATTCCCCTAGGGTCATTACTGTATATGAAAGTCAATCTGTGCCCACCAATATCATCCCTATTGGCTCCTATCCACTGTGTGACTCTTATCTCTTAAAGTTCCACTGTTCTTGCTTTCCCCAAGAAAAACACCCAAGGGAGGTCAACTACACTTAATATGCTTTTATCCAATCACTTTTTTATAACTCCTGTAGACTTTACTGCAGATGACAGTCTTAGATACTCCCACAACTAGGGGGTCCCTGTCCAACAGGCCCACATGAACCCAACCTCCACTGATGCAGATGTTAAAAATAGTCTACACAGGGAGAACCATCTTATACAAGAGTTTCAGGATAATAGACTTTAGTAAAAATATCTCTTGTGAGTGCCATCCACCAATCTGACTTAGTACTACATTTAACAGCTGGGTCTTTTAATATAGATCCTCTTCATTTCAGGACACCAGGAGGCTCTAGTCTAGATTCTTTGCAACCATATGTCTCCTAATTTTAATTAATTTTAATTAAAATGTGGCATTACAGATGCTCCTTGGGAAGATGAAGGTGAAAAACCACAGTGGGAATTGTAGTGAACCATTCACATTTAAATACTACCTGAAAAAATTAGATATTCTGTTCTGTAATAAAGCTCTGAAGGTAGGTTGAGGCCAAGTCATAAAAGACTTTAAATGTCAAAGAATGGAGTTGGTATTTGATTCTAAAGATAACAGAAAGTCTTTGGAATTTAGATTATGAGAACTTTTATTTCTTAGCAATTTCAACTAAATTTACTGTGAAATTCATTCATTAATTAAGCATTGCTTAGCTCATCACTTGGGTTGCTACATTAAATGAATTGTGGGAAACAAAAGAGCCAAATTATATGTGAAAGAGCTTTAAAATCTCCCCGACTTCACTGAACACTTAACACCTAATACTGATGATACTGCACAAATACACCATGCCTTTGCTGAGCACTGTGAACGTTTTCTAAAGGGACCAGTTGAAATGCAAGTTTAACCTGCCAACTCTTGATTCCAACTTGTCAAACATTATGAGAAATAAGGAAAATTCATTGTGTTCTGGCTCTCCACTACTACACATACAACTCCCTCCCTACCAGACCACCTTAGAGAAAAGTCATGAAGTCACTTAATTCTATGATCAGTATATGCTTCCACGTGCTCCTCCAATAATTCAAGCTCCAAGCTCAATTGCTCCCTTGGTCTTCTCAACATCAAAACCTGTATTTGAATCATGATATTTTTAAGTCTTTTGTCCTAATTATAGAAGGCAAATCTTTATCCTTAGAGGACAAAGGTAGGTGGAGGAAGGGCCAATGGACTGCTGCTTATACATAAAACCAGTTGTGCAAAGATATTTCTTTGACAATCCACAAAGCAGAACTCAATTTTGCTAATCTTTTACTGGGAACTAACCATAACTGAAAGCAAAGATAACAAATCTAATTTCCATTTAATAATCTACTCTTAAGAGTCTTACAGACCACAAAGTGCTTTCTCTCAAAATCAAGTCCATTTTAGAGAACAGGAAAATTGAGGTTCTAAGAGATGAAATGATTCATTCCAAGTCACAAATGGAAGAAACTGTGACTCAGACTCAGGTCTGACTCTATCTAATATTCTTATAACCATATGACACTCCCTCTTGAGAGAAATTACTATTTCTCTCGTGTATTAATAACTAATTATTAAATCAGAGCCAAGGATTTTCCCCTTTTCTACTTCCTCATCCAGAAATCAACCAGTATAGGACATCTTTCTCAAAGATTTACCCAGGTCAAGATCTAATCAGGCAGAAAAAAAAATTCTAAGTTTAGCCTAATAGGAAGATTCTTGCTCATTGTGTTTAGGTTGGGGAAAATATTGACTCTCCCTTTCCATATAAATTGTGAGCCTACTGCCATGAGGGGTCTATGGTCAAAGAGAGATGGTCAAACAACCACCCTTTTATTAATAAATTTGTTGGCATTATTAATAAAATTATTAAATTACCCAGAAACTATGTCTCTCAAACTTTTTAAACAGCACATTCCCCAAATTTACAAAATGCAGTTTAGGTAATGTTTATTTACTTTAGGAAATTAATCATTCCATTAGATAAGGATCCCTTGTAATAGCCAGCAATCCTAGTGGATCTGACATATAACTCAATTTACAAAAATGTAACAGTTCAAGAATACATTTATTATGTGAAATGAGGCATATCTGTCAGCCTTTCACAGATTAAATAATGACCAGTTGGTCCCTTTATTCAAGGTGCAGAAGATAGAAACCCAGGTCACTTCTTAGAGGTTCCTCCATCTCTAGGAATCATTATCAGGATATATTAGAATATCACCAAATTATCAAAATAGATATTATCACTATGTACAACAGAGATTTATAAAACTCTAAAGAGGAGACTTCCTGATGTGACACAAATCTCCATTGGCAAAAACAGATATAAAACACATCCAATATATACTCATTTGTTGGAAGAAAAATGACCTAGCTCCAAATCCTTCTCTCCCTTTAATCACATCTTACTAAAGTCCCAGAAAA
>JAQQSV010023211.1:0-10421 GCA_028646515.1 Pseudochirops corinnae
AGTTTTTCTCAATAGACTGAATATAACGATATTCATGGAAATAAGATAGGAAATAACATACAAGGTGTCCCATATATTGTAGCATTTGGTTTAATGGTACTGAATGCAATATACAATATTCTCATGTGTTGTCAATAATAATTCAACCCTCCAAATTAAATAAGACCTGGAAAGAATTTGGGCACGCTGTAAAAGAAATCAGTTTGCTTATAAATGTATTTTTGAATAAAGAGAGAAAGTGAAATTCACAGAAGAGTTTCAGAGATGTAAGAGAGCTTAGAGATCTTGTGGCCCAACACACTTCATAGGATAGGAAACCAAGGTATATAGTCAGTCATCTTTCCCATTGTCAACAAGTGATTTCATTTAAGAACTAAGAGTCTTCTTGATCTGTTGACCTTTCCATTCTACCAAAGTACTAACATTTTAATCATAGACTAAATATGTTCTTTGTGATCACTATGGATTTATTTTAGCCTTATAATTCTGTTAATATTATGTGACATTAAAGGTTTTACTCATGAACATATGTGTCCATTTTTTTGCTACTTGTATGATGTTCGATTAGTGTAGTTTTACTGAATTCTTAATAGGGATTCCTATTCTTACCTACAATCTCCATAAAAGTAGTAAATCTTTTAAAATTTCCCTTAGTGACTAGAGCAGGGCTATAGTACAGACTCATACAGGTATGTTGAATGCCTGGGGTGGGGGGGGAGGGACGACAAAAAGCACAAAACAACCACCTTTCCTATGAATGTGAAACTGATATAAGCAGACGGATAGTTTGTCAGCACTATTTAACTCTAAGTCAATTCCACTATTTGTTTTAGCCTAGAAACACTGAAATGTAAAGTATCTGTATGGTATATTGCAACAGACTACTTCCAGCCAGGAACAAAGCGAGTGTCAAGTAATATTGCATGGCAAAATACTTAAATTAATGTTTCCTCCACAGTGATGCTGGATACAGTTCTTTCTACTATGTGACAACATAATGTACCTAAAGAATAGTTTTTTAAAAAATTCTGTCAAAACACAACTAAATTCACCTTCACTGATCCCTGTCCTGCTCTCCAGATCACTAAGCAAAGATACACAGTTTCTGACAGTAGGATCTAACATATTTAATGTGGTCAGCTTCTTGACAGAACACATGAAATTCAATTCATTTCAGCAGCTCCTCCATTACCAAGCCTGACAGCTTTATAGCTCTATTGGGAAATGAAGTATAGCATCAGGTTACTAAGCAACTCCACAGCTTTTTTAAAGGACTTCTTGGAACTCACTTGTTTCTCCTAATTGATTCAGTCCACATCATTTTGAACATAAATGGGACAGCATGTTTAGAAATACGCTCTATAGCTACTTTGAGTGAACATGACTTGCTACCTCTGCATATCTAAATCAAGAGCTGGCATATAAATGTCATACTGAAAGCAAAATTTTATCTTCCTCCTGAGTTACATTGGTATACACACACACACACACACACACACATATACATTCACACATATATAATTTTGACTGCAAGTTAACCTCTGAAGTTATCTGCACGCTGTCAGAAAAACAACTTAAAGTCTGAACACTGATTCCACTTTTTAGCTTGGGTGCAGAAGAAAGTTTTAATTAGCCAGTCTGGCTTCCTCCATCAGTACATTCTCACAATATAATAGATCAGAATTAAGAGAAAATCTGTCTTGCAACTCCAAAGCCACGCTGACATTTTTGCAGGCACTAAACCTTTGAGCTGAATCGTATCTCATCCAATCTCAGAATATTAGTGATAAATTCATCCATATATCAAGTTTTATGAGAAGTAAACCAGGCTTTTATCCTCCCTGACTTCTCTTTCTATTATATCAGAAAGGAAGAATAAACAATAAAATGCTATAAACATGCTAGATTGGGGATATTTTCTTCTGGGCTCATCTACTCTCTCCTTGCTTCTGTGGCCCCTAATTGCATTTTAGTGTATTGAATATTTCAATAACAACACGTGCATTGATTGTTATACCTATTAATCACTGAAAGTAATAGGATTCATGAGGATTGTGAAAAAAATTATAAAGTGGCAGAACTGGATTAACTCCGAATGGTACAATCCACTGTCCAAAGTAGCATACTTATTATGACTTGGGTCTTTTCTTGAGATGTACTCATTGCAAAAAGCTCCACAATTCAGAATTTCCATTTGATGAACTGGTAAACCTATGAAAGTATTCTGAAAATGATGCTTAAAGACAAGTAGTTACAGGATTTTTAGTTTCTTTGTCATTTCTGTAACATAGGTGTTCCATACTGAATATGGCAAGTTATCAGAACAATGTGTACCAAGAATCCACATCTAATCTTCCTGCCTATTTTGAGTGGAGAGAAGGTAGCTTGTCATATGATAGGTGATTAATAAATTATTTATCCTCAAGTCCCCAATATTGTCTGGAGAAACATCAACCTCCCAGTCACCCCGATTTGCAATTTCGGCGCCATCCTTTGTTCCTCACTTTCATTTACTCCACACATATAATCTGTTGGCAAATCAGATTATTTCAACCTTGATAAAACATTTCACATGTATATCCCTTTCTCTCTATCCACACAGCAGCTACCCTGGTACAGGCCTTTAGCACCTCTCACTAGGACTATTTAGTTTTTAAACTGGGACCTTCCAACCTTCCCAGTCTTCTCATATTTTACTCACCTCCATGATCACTGCAACCAGTTTGTGTTGCTTGGCTTTCTATTGCTCACATTGACATTCTATTTCCCATTGCCATGCTTTTACATTGACTGTTCTCTATTCTTGGAACACTCTGACTCTTCCCCTAACCTCTTTTATTTTTCCTGCTTTCCTTCAAAACTCAGCTACAATATCCCCATTTTCAAAAGTCTTTCTGGGTCTGCCTAGCTGCTATTATATTTCCCTCTGAGGTTGCCTCCCATCTCCTCTGGATATCTTGTAGGTACCTAATTATTTACATGTTGTATTCCCCAATAGAATGTGAACTGCATGAAAACAGGGATGTTTTTTTTTTTTGCATTTTGTTTTGTTCACCTAGCATTTAACATGAGGTCTGCCACATAGTAAGTACTTGATTAAAAACAAATATGATATTAGTCAACATTTTCATAGTATTTTAAAGCTTGCTACATATATTATTTGATCTTTATAACAACCTTGGGAGATGTGTTATTACTATGGGAATTTAATGTATAAGGAATCTGGGGATGGAGCCAAGATGGTGGAGTAAAAGAAGGGACCCCCTTGAGCTCTCCCCAAACACCTCCAAATACCTGTAAAAATGACTCTAAATAAATTCTAGAGTAGCAGAAACCACAAAAACAAAGAGTGAAATGAATTTCCAGTCTAAGATAACCTGGATGGTTGATGAGAAATGTCTGTTGCTCCAGGATGGGAGAGGAGCACAGGCCAGCAAGGACACACTAGCATAGACCAGGCCCCAGCAAATCCAGAGCAGGCTTCAGGTATCACTGGTAGTTGAAGTGGTTTCCACACTTCTCAACCCACAAATTCCAAAGACAACTTAGTAGGTCAGTGGGAAAGATCTGTAGGATGTAGATGACAGAGCAGTGTGGACCAGGTTCAGTCCTAGCTCTGGGGCAGCAGCAGCAGTGGTGGCAGCAGTGGCTGCTTCCAGAGCTCTCAGCCCACAGACAGTAAGAGGACTGAACAACTGGTCAGAAGGAGATTGTAGGGTCTTTTTGTTGGTAGTAAGGCAGGGCTCTGTTGTTTTGACCATACCTGGATCTGGGTCACAGTCCTCTGTGGCAGTCCTGGGGTGAGGAGAATCACTGATTTAGCAGAGCTTATGGTAACAATGGAGAAAAAACCCTCCTTACAGTTCCAGTACAGAAAAGAGAGCTTGTGGTCACTCACTAACCAGAGCACAAGCCAGTAGAGGAGTAAGGACATCCCCTTAGATAATACCACCTTAGAAGAACTGAAATCTTACAGGCCCCTAGAAGTACCTCTGAAAATAGCTGCAATAAACCCCTGAAACTTGGGACAATATGTCCTTCACTTTGGAAGCAGAGCCCTACCTTAACAAGAATTTGAAAGTCAAATAATTGACTGGGAAAATTACCAAACATTGAGGGGTGGGGGTGGGGGGACAATAAGACTATATAATCTTACTTTGGTGACAAGCAAGATCAAAACATACAACTAGAAGAAGACAACAAAGTCAAAGTTGCTACATCCAAAATCTCCAAGAAAAATATAAATTGGTCACAGGCCATGGAAGAACTCAAAAATAATTTTGAAAATCAAATAAGAGAAGTAGAGGAAAAATTGGGCAGAGACATAAGAAAGATGCAAGAAAAATCATGAAAAATGAGTCAATAACTTAGTAAAGGAGACCCCTCCAAAATACGAAGAAAATAACACCTTAAAAATAGACTAGATCAAAAGGCAAAAGAGGTACAAAAAGTCAATGAGAGGAAGAGTGCCTTAAAAAGCAGAATTGGCCAAATTTGAAAAAAAAAAAGTCCAAAAGCTCACTGAAGAAAATGAATCCTTAAAAATTAGAATGGAGCAAATGGAAGCTAATACCTCTGAGAAATCAAGAAATTGTAAAACAAAACCAAACGAGTGAAAAAAGTAGAGGACAACGTGAAATATCTTATTGGAAAAACAATTGACATGGAAAATAGATCCAGGAGAGATCATTTTAAAATTAATGGACTACCTGAAAGTCATGATCAAAAAAAGAGCTTAGATCTCATCTTTTAAGAAAACAAAAGGAAAACTACCCCAAGATTCTAGAATCACAGGGTAAAATAGAAAGTGAAAGAATTGACTGATCACCTCCTGAAAGAGATTCCCAAAGGAAAATTGCCAGAAATATCAAAGTCAAATTCCAAAGTTCTGAAGTTAAGGAGAAAATATTGCAAGCAGCCATAAAGAAACTATTCAAATATTTTGGAAACACAAGCAGGCTAACACAAGATTTAGCAACTTCTATATTAAGGGATCAGAGGGCTTGGAATATGATATTCTGGAAGTCAAAGGAGCTAGGATTAAAATCAAGAATCACCTACCCCCAAAAAATGAATGTAATCAATTGGCGGGGAGAGGTGGGATTGACATTAAATGATGTAGAGGAATTTAAAGTATTCTTGAGAAGTCAGAGCTAAATAGAAAAATTGACTTTCAAATACAAGACTCAGGAGAATAATGAAAAGGTAAACAAGAAAAAGAAATCATAAGGGACTTATTAAAGTTGAACTGTTTACATTCCTACATGGAAAGATATTTGTAATTCATGAGACCTTTCTCAGTATTAGGATAGTTGGAGAGAATATATAGACAGAGGGCACAAGGTGAGTTGAATATGAAGGGATGATATCTAAAAAATAAAAATAAGGGGTGAGACAATCATACTGGCAGCAGGAGAAGGGGAAAGGTAGAATGGAGTAAATGATCTCATATAAAGGAGGCAAGAAATAACTTTTACAATGGAAGAAAAGAGGATGGAGTTGAGAATGAATAAGTGAACCTTACTCTTATAGGAAATGGATTAAGGAGGGAATAACATATATGCTCATTTGTGCATGGAAATTTATCTTACCCTCAGGAATGTAGGGGGGAAGGGAATAATGGGAGTAATAGAAGCAGGGCAGATTGGGGGAGCAAAGGATCAGAAGTAAACACTGTTGAGGAAGGATAGGGTCAAAGGGAAGAATAGACTAAACTGGGGGCAAGATAGGATGGAGGGAAATAAAGATAGTCTTTCATAATATGACTATTATGGAAGTGTTTCACATGTCTACAGATATACAATTTATATAGAATTGCTTGCCCTCTCAGTGAGGGAGGATGGGGAGAGAGGAAGGGAGAAGATGTGGAACTCAAAGTTCTAAAAAACAAATGTTAATAATTGTATTTACATGCAACTGGGAAATAAGATACATAGGTAATGGCATATAAAAATCTGTCTTGCCCTACAGGAAAAAGAAGGGGGAGGGGATAAGAGAAGAGGATAGGTGATAGAAGGGAGGGCGTATTGGGGGAAGGTATAATCATAATGCATATTGTCATGGGGTGAGGGAAGGGGAAAGAGGAGAAAATCCGGAACTCAAAATCTTATGGAAGTGAATGCTGAAAACCAAAATAAATAAATAAAATGAAATGCCCAGGGTGGGGGGAACATATGAGGAATCTGAATCTCAAGGGAGGTTAAGTGACGTGTGCAGGGTTATGGAGTGGTAGTATCTGAGCCAAAATTTGATCTCAAATTCTTTGATTTCATGTCCAGGAACATTGTTGGTAAGTTGTTAAAAGTGGTGAGTTCTATACAGAGACTAAGAAGGCTTGAGTTCAAGTCAATGCTTCCCTGTTTCCTGGCCATGTAACTTTAAATGAGTCAAAATGCTCCAAGGATTCAGATTCTCCACACAGAATGAAACTGTTTGAATAGAGGATGAATTGGTCATTTTGTCAGTGCAGGAGATCTTCTCCTACCAGTGTGGCAACTGATTTATGACTTAACAGATCAGACCTAGAGAATTTCCTAAGGGATATAAAGGTAAATTTTCTTTGTTAGGGTCTCATGGCTGGAAAACTTCAAAAGGAGAATTTGAAAAGAGGTCTTCCTGATTCTAAGCCCTATGTTCTATCTCATTTAAAACATTAAGTTAATAAAATTAATAGTAAACACATTATTTTCCTCATAAGATTGTTGTGAATATTATAAAATAATATTTAAAATCACATTAAAAACCCCAGTTGCCTATGTTGCTCCTCTGACCCCTACTTTTAACAAAAACTCTTGAAAGTTAGCAGAACTTAAGTCCAAAATACATCTTTAAAGAAGTTTTTCTTAAAATAGCACATTCAGAATAGCACGTATGGTAGAAATCAGCTTAGTGTTGATAGTAGAAACTTATAGCACATTATTTTCACAACAAATATTTCCAATGCATTTATTATGACCAAAGCACTTATTTTGCTAGGTACTGGGAATATAAAATGGCTTCTACCATGCAAACAGTGACACTGTTAGCATAGCTGTAGAAAGGCCAGTGGTCAGGCCTGATTTTTGCTGGGGTTCTTTGGTATCCTGATAGAATAAATATTTGTTATAAACTGAGAAACATGAAGAAAATGGATTTCATTATGTTGAATTTTGAATTTGAGACAATCCTGCTAAGGTGTTGTTATTCTATCTATATAATGATCCATGCAATTTGATTTCTGAAATGGAAAATAGTCTTATTACAGAAGAATAGACTCAAAAAGTAAAACAAAGAATTCAGGCGTAGTACAATGATATTTAAGCAATTTGTTATTGAGCCCTGACATTTCAAAGCTATCTTTATATCCAATCCAAGTCCTAGTAGAAGCTAGCGTAATCACCTTTGAAGGTTCAATTTTTTGTTTACCATTGGTTGATATGATCCCTAAAGGAAACATCAATGCTTCAGACATATAGAGTTTAGAGCAATTTTATAAAAAATGAAAACTTTAAAAATCTCTCTCTCCTCTCTCTCTGTCTCTCTCTCTCTCACTTTCTCTCTCTGTCTCTGTCTCTGTCTCTCTCTCTTTCTGTCACACACGCAGAGACACACACAATTTGACTCTTTCCCTACCTTTAACAATTTAATCATGAAATAACACCTCTTAAAGTGAAGTAGTAAAATACTTGCTTTGAGCAAAGAAAAATACATTGATAAATAGGGTCTTTTGAACATTCTAAACTAAAATAGTCCCTCACTGATGGCCTTTCCTTCACAGAATCAGGGAATCCATAGATTTTCCTGACTATGAGAAAGAGAAATGAATAAAAAGAATCCCAAAGAAATGCATAAAAATGCAACCATTGACTAGAGGGATCTGGTGGATATTCCAATTCACTACTATACTAGTATATTGGAGCAAATTATTTTTTAATATATATTTTTTCCTTTGGATTTCCTA
This sequence comes from Pseudochirops corinnae, assembly GCA_028646515.1. Lineage (NCBI taxonomy): Eukaryota > Metazoa > Chordata > Mammalia > Diprotodontia > Pseudocheiridae > Pseudochirops > Pseudochirops corinnae. Next base: position 7,940 of record JAQQSV010023211.1, read on the forward strand.
GATAATCCCCTTTCCAACCTAGTCTGAATATTAGGGAATGTTAAGTGAAAACTATCCTTTACCTGGTGTATGTTTTTGTGTATATTTATATGTTTTTGTGTTGTAAAGAATATGCTAAAAGAGGAACAACAAACAAAATCACTGAAGAACATTACATTTCAATGGCACAGGTCTAGATGGGGAAATGAAAAATATCATAGACCATTTGCTTTGAATGTGCTGTTTTAAGAAAAACTTCTTTAACGACATATTTTGGACTTAAATTCTGTTGACTTTTAGGAGGTTTTGTTAAAAGTAGGGGTCAGAGGAGTAGTATAGACAACTGGGGTTTTTAAGGGATTAACATCTTACAATGATGTTGTTTTAATCTCATCATTTTTTCCCATTCAATTTATATACTTCCAAGTGTATGAATTTTAGTATTCCAAGATTTTTTAAATTTAAAAGAACCAGATTTAATGAACATAGGATGATAGATAGATAGATAGATAGATAGACAGACAGACAGACAGATAGATAGATAGGTAGATAGACAGGCAGACAGACAGATAGATAGATAGGTAGATAGACAGGCAGACAGACAGATAGATCTGGAAGGAATCTAGAGGCTGATTTTCGAATTTGAGATACAGTGGTATTATATGACTTGTCTAAAGTCACATAGGAAATAATTTTCCAATCTAGTATTAACTGAGATTTACCAACACCAAATCCAACAGCTTTCTATTATTCAATGTACCAGGGAACAAACACATATAACTTATGTGAAATAAATTTGGATATTCAGTGAAAGAGTGGGGTGATGCAGAAATAATGAGACCCCACAGTATCCAACTTGAAGTTTGCCAGCTAAGGAACCCCACCAACAGGGGCAGTCTCCCTAAGGTGAGTTTATATGGGGGTTTATATGTACTTAACCCACAAGGAGGGGGAAGACTTCATGCATAAGGAGATTGGAAGGGGATATTGCAAGAACTAGCTGATTATATAAGATAACTTGACCTGAATGACCAAGCTTGTTTCTGGAATCAGGGAATCTTTGAAGTTTATCTGAACAGATATTATCACACATGATGTTCTCGTGGAAAGGTGTTTGGGGTGGGGCCCTTGGTAAGGATGCCCTTTAATTGGTGGGCTAATGATTAACACAATATGGAGAGAGTGATTCACAATTCCCCCCATTTATTGCTTAAGACATAACATTTATTCTAGGGGAGATTGCCCCTGTAAGCATGGACTGATTGAGGGAGAACTCTTCTGTGAGAGGGGGGAATGGGAGGTGGCAGAGCTCAAAGTTTCCAAATTCTTAGGCCCAGGACTGGAATCCAGGGGAGCATTAAAGGTTGTAATAGCCACCTAATACTGTGGGGCTGGTTGAGATTCTATTAACATGATAGCTCTGTAGAGAGGTGGTGAGATTCTGGGCATTTATCACAATCACCTACACACCTGTGCAAGCTGATATTATTAAGTTTTTTTTAAATTAATTTATTTATTTACTTTTAGTTTACAAGATTCAGTTCCACAGTCCCTTGAGTTTCAAATTTTCTCCCTGCCCTCTTCCTTCCCCCCGCCCCCCATGGTGGCATCCTATCAAGTATAGGATCTGCAAATACTTTCACATTGGACATTAGTCTGGTTGTATAGAAGAGTTGTAACCAATGGAGTGAATAATGGGAAAAAAGAAAGAAAACCAAACATGGAAAAGAACATTAGAATGTAGATTGCTTCAGTCTCCATTTAGATTCTATTCTTTCTAGATCTTTCTCTGAATGTAGATATCACCTTCCATCCTGAGACTTGTAGAGTTGTCTTATAACTGTGTGTTGCTGAGAAGAGTCCAGTTTTTCAAAATACCACCAAGTTTTGATCACATGTTTGCACTGGAATTGCATGATAGAAATCCAGTCTCAGGGTTGGAGTTCAAATGTTTCACTGTATATCTCAAAAATACTGTGGAAAAGATATTTTGATCAAGAATTTGATTCAATCAGTTACTCAAAGAGCATTTAATAAACACTAAGAATACAAATACAAGCAAAAAGAAATATACTCTCTGCCCTCAAGGAGTTTACATCCTAAGAGGAGAGTATATGAAAGGAAACTGAAAGAGTAGAAGATGGCATAATGGAAGTAGACATAATGGAGAAATGCAGAGTTCAGACCAGTGAGAAATAAGGAGATGACTGGCCTGAAGACTTCTTGAACATTGATTCTAGGATAAGTCATCCAATGAGAGGACACTTTGGAGGCTTTGTGATTTTTCAGGATGAAGGAGTTTATGTGGCATGGTGGAGAAGTCTGGAATACATTTAGCTAATGACTACAGTACTACTCATTAAATACTTTAAGAACAGAATTATGTGTCCTTTTAAAGATGATGGTGTTAGAGAGTTTAGGAAAAGAAACCGTCCCCTGGAACAAAAGAACAATGAGATACCTAGATGCTCAGAACACAAATAGAAAATAGTGGCAGTCCCTG
>JAQQSV010023212.1:0-10420 GCA_028646515.1 Pseudochirops corinnae
GGGAGGGGAGAAAATCTGAAACTCAAGTGATTGTGGAACTGAATCTTGTAAATTAAAAGTAAATGAGTAAATAAATAAAAAAAAAAAAAAGAAGAGATGCTGAGAGGCAAACAGACAGGGTTCCTTCTAATTCAGAACTATATCCTCTATGGGTTCTCAATTTAATTATTTGTATAAAATTCTTGTTAGAATATAAAAGTGGTGGAAAGTTGTGTTTGGGAATACTGATTTATCAACCAGGGAAGAAAATTAACCCACAGAATATAAAACTGAAAAGAACCAAGAGATCACCTCTGGTGCCTAAACATGAATCCCCTCTACAAATATCTCTCATTAAGGCCTGTGCTTAATTAAACAGAATAGAGAGCTAACTAGGCAGAAGGCAATTATGTATGATCAGTCTCCTGGTATACTTAACTCATTCACAAAAAAGAAATCTGCCCTGACTTTTAAAAATTAGGGAGAAAAAAAGAGACTAGTCTTTTATATCAGTACTTAAAGGTTATATAACTCAGAAAAAAAGTATATGTGCCTCATTTTCCTTAAACATACATCTGCTAATCAGCTTAAAATTAGATTAAAGAAGTTGGTTTTTAATCATGTATTCTATCTTAGACTTATGTGTCTTAACACTCACTTTTTTGGGAGACAATAGAGGTTAAGTGACTTGCCCAGGATCACACAAGCTAGTAAGTGTCTGGGGCCAGATTTGAGTTGTGGTCCTCCTGACTCCAGGGCCAGTGCTCTATTCTTTGTGCCACCTAGCTATCCCAGTTATTCATAAGTTAGTCATAAAATTAATAATACTTAAAGTTATATATTTTAGTTATATAAATTTACTTAAGGGAGGAACTGACTGCTTTAATACAGGAAGGGACCTGAGAGATTATAGGTCAAGCCCCTGTATTGGCAAGCACCCTAGCATCCCCAGGAGGGCTTCTAGCACAGGTTCTTAGATCTGCTTTTCTTTTTTTTTTTCCTTTTTTTTTGAGGGAGGAAGGTAGAGTAATTGGGGTTAAGTGACTTGCCCAAGGTCACACGGCTAGTTTTTTTTGTGTTAAGTGTCTGACACAGCATTTGAACTCGGGTCCTCCTGACTACAGGGCCGGTACTTAGATCTGCTTTTCTAAAGAAGATCAACTCAAAATGGGTTAACAATCTTACTTTAATCAATCAAACATATATCATTTACCTAGTTCAGGGGGAAAAGTCAACACCCTGAACTTCAGAGAATATAAACAGAATACAAACAGAAGTTATAGGCAGACAAAGAAACAGATCAGTAGATGGGCTTCCAGCCATCTGACCATTACATCCATACTTAGTTAGTTACCAGAGAGGGAAGCACCAACATCTGGGTTTTCAAAGCCAGGGGGATCAATCGCTGCCCAGAGTCTCGTCTGGCCAAATCACACAACTCTTTTCAAAGTGAGCCCCAAAGCAATAAGTCACATCAGGGTATATGTAGCCTTCTCCTGGATCAGAGAATGTCACAACCCTCTTGACCAATTGCCCAATCACAAAGTGATAAGGTGTGGGCATTCCTGAAAAACAAGCCTCCAGCCACAAGGTCCATGTGACCACATTCAGCCTATTAGGGGGCAGAGTATATTTTCAAATCAGGAAAGGTTCTCAGAGTCATTTAAGCCTATTAAAGGGCCTAGGGACAGGGAAGATCTTCAGATTCCCATAGCAGCCACTCATTCTCAGGATGAGGAGACCAAGGTCTGATGAGGTTAAGCAATTTCCCTAAGGTCACATAACTAGTGGCAAAGACAGAATTTGTAGAATTCAGGTTGTCTTCTCACTCCAAATCCATAATTCTTTCTATTGTACCAAGTCCATATCCTTTACTGACACCAAATAAAAATGTTCCTTGCTTACATCTGCTCCTGTGTTTTACCTACTGCTAGGAATAAAGTATACTGGTCAGTTTGCAAAAGGAAAAAAAATCTGATTCATTCTTCTGAAAAGTATAATTCATAAAGTAGGTCATAGGACAAATATCTGCTTTCAATGATTACTTTTAAAATACATAGACATAAGGCAGTGGGAGACATACAGACCATGGGTCATAACACCACAAAACCATCTCCTGTGTCTAATTTCAGAAAGGCTAGCCATAGACCAAAATCATAGACAAAAATCCATGCACTCATCTTTTGGAAAATGACTGCTGAGTGTAATTTAACACCATGATTAGCTCAAAATGTGGGCATACTGGAAATGGTCCATTTTGTCTGCATGGTAACCTGCTATGACACCTGGGTCTTTAACAAGCACCCTCTCAAATAAAGAACCCCGAGGAAAGCAATCTAAAACAGCAAGCCTCATGAGAAGGGTGGTGCTTGAGGACAATGTGCTGTACAAGGAGGTGAACACAGTGCCTCAGTTTTCCAAAAGTTTCAAACTAATGATATAACTTAATTCATGCTCTCTATAGTGGAGTGGTGCTAAGAATAAAAAAAATATCAAATGTCAGAATAGGCAAGGATTTCAGACCTAATCTAATTCAATCAGTTCTTGACTAAGAATCCCCCCTCCCCCCCTACACAATATACCCAATAGAGTAATCATCCAGCTTTTGCCTGAAGAGCAAGAGTCAAGCAGAGGTCATCACCTCCTAGGGAAGCTATATCTCGTTTTGTGGCTTCTCCTTATACCCTGCCTAATTTTTCTTCTCACAAATTCTACTCACTGCTAGCTCTGTCCTTGGTAGCTAAGCAAAGCATGATTAATCCCTCTCCATACCACAGTCCCGGAAGTACTTGAAACAATTACCATATTCCCCTAAGTCTTCTCTTTTCCAGCCATTTCCTTAAAACCCTTCATCATCCAGGACACCCATCTTACAAGCTCTGCAAAGCTTTTTGCAAAATGTTGGGCCCAGAAGTGAACACAAACCTACCTGAACAGGGCAGAGAACAGCTGAGCCATCACCTCCTAATCACTGGAGGTTATTATTCTTTTAATATGGTTTAAGAATACTGACTCATCTTGAGTTTGCTGTCCTCTTATACCCTGACCATCTTGTACTTATTAAGTTGATTTTTGGAACCCCAGTTTAAAACTTTACATTCATCTCAACTGAATCTTATCTTATTAGATTCAATCCTTTGATCCAATTGACCTTTTTTTTAAATGATCCATTTTTATGATCCATGATTCATTGTGTTAGTTATCTATCCTAGCTTTATGTCATCTGCAAATATGATAAACATGACATCTGTGCCTTTATTAAAGTCACTGAGAGAAATGTTAAAGAATACAGAACCACACAGAAATCCCAGGGACACTCAAGTAAAGGTTTGCTTTGACATGAAACTATTTAGTGATTACTCTGGGGATGTGGTCATTTAACCAATTTCAAATTCATCTAACTATACTACTGACTTGCTCACCTCTCCATCATGTCCACAGGAATAGAGACAAACTAACTGAAAAGATCTACGTATATTTTAAAAAATCAAATACAATTTCCTAAATGATTTACATTACAGCCTTTCTGTTCAAGTAGTTAATGATCTGGAAGTAAATACTTAAACTGAGTAGGAAAGAGTCTATAGTATGGAATGTATCCCTTTGGAATGAAAGCGATCACCCTCTAATACCTCTGGCTTCTAATTTTGTATTTTCTAACAAAAATAATTTGGAGAAGCAGTGGGGTAAGTAGAGGAAATAGCACCTAATTTGAAGTCAGGGGATGCTCTATTACTATTACTACTTGTGTAATTTTGGAGAAGGTGACAAAATTCTCTGGGCTTCGCCTGTAAAATAACCATTTGCTTCCTCATTTGTAAAACGGGGACAACACCCACTGTATATACCACTGGGGCACTGAGAACATCAAACAGATCAATCAATAAGCATTTATTAGTTATCTATCATGTGATAAGTATGGTCAACACTGTTGATTCAAAAACAAAAATGAAACTGTTCCTGCCCTCCAAGAGTTTGAATTTGATTGGGGCAAACATGTATGTATGTATGCATGTGTATATTTATGCATGTATACACATATAATAAACAGAAATTGGTTTTGGGGAAAGAAATCAGGAACAATCTGAAAAGAGCTTTGTAAGCCTTACAGAACTATATATTAGTTGTAGCTTGATATTATTAGTAGCAGTACTTCAGGATTTCACAAATATTCCTTTATTTGATCTTGACAACAATCCTATGAGGAGTCAGAACAGGTATTATCCCTATTTTACCGATAAAGGTACTGGAGTATAGGGAGGCTAAATAAAATTCAATAAATTTTGAAGCATTTGTACAAAGTTCTAGGGATATAATATGATAAAAACACTTTGGTGACAAAGGGCAAAGACCACTGTGCCTGGTGTTAGGAAGGAATCAATAAACATCTGCTAAGTGTCTACTATGAGTCAGGCAATATACTTAAAAAAAAAAAAGGCCAAATACAGTTCCTGCTCTCAAGGGGCTCACAATTTAATGGGGGAAGACATGTAAACAATTACAGATAAAAATGGGTGAATTGGGAGATAATCAGCAGAGGAGGATGAGGCAAGGAGATAGAGAGGCTTGTGAGTAAATATTGATTTTTGTATTGATTTGTGGGAAGGCTAAAGGATGCTGTGGCTCTCAGTGTTATAATACCTTCTTAATATCTTTGGTACTATGATGGAATCAGCTTACTGGTTTTAGGATTCAGTTTTCTGGTGTCTAAATAAATGTTTCAGTTCTGTCCTCTCTAAGGAGAGCTTAGTATATATTGTGATCAAATGTCATACAATTTTTATAGTCACGGTCTTGATCACGATTGTGAGTGCTGTAAATATTGCATTAGCACTACATTTGACCTATGGTCAAATCTGGCCTCAGTCATTTACTAAGCTATGTGACCCTGGGCAAGTCACTGCATCTCTGTCTGCCTCAATTTCTCCAGCTTTGGAATGGAGATAACAATAGCATCTACCTCCCAGGATTGTTGTGAAGATAAAATTATGTAATTTTTTTATACATCAATTTGCAAACCTTAAAAGTACTATATAAATGCTAGCTATTACTATTATTTAAAAGTTTATCATCTTATAGCAGGGAAGAGAAACATATACAAATAATTGCAATATAAATTAGAAAATGATTATATCTAAAGGAAAGTTTCAACAGAGTGATCTGAGAGAATCAAAAGAGAGGTTGTTTTAGCAGAGGAGAATCAGGGAATGTTTCATATAGGAGATATCCTCCCGTACCCTTCAAGCTAAGCCTTCCAGGAGAGGAAGGACAGCAACATTCAAATACAGGGAAGGGTAATCCCTAATATATGGAGCCCTGGCAATATATGAAAAGGCACAGAGATGAGAGAGGACAAGAAAAAAATTAAGGGAACAGTGGTTAGGTTCCATCTGGTTGGAGCACTCTATATTCAAAGAAGATTACCATGAAATAACCTTGGAAAGGTAGATTAACCTCAGACAGTGAGAGGTCTTTTATGCTAGGAAAAGAAGACTGCATTTTATACCATAGGCATTGAGGAGACATTTCAGGTTATTTAGCAGCGAAAGGAAGAGTATATTTAGGTCACTATGTATGTGAGATAAAGGAATAAGAACTTATTTAGCACTTACTCTGTGCCAGGCAGGCTAAGCACTTTACAAATATCTCATAACAGAGGAATGGCTGGATTCCCTATAAATGGAGGTCCTCTAGTGAAGGCAAGATGACGACTTGTGGAGTATGATGGAAAAATGATTCTTTTTTCAGGTATGGTTTGGATCTGGTGACCACTGAGATTTCTTACAACTCTGAAATCCTATAATCCTGTTTGTTTTCATTCAATAAACATCTTTAAATCACTTTGAGTCAGGGAGATCATATGTGCCCATAATGCCTATCATAGTACTTTATAATTAAACATTCAATATACATTTTTGATTGTGATCTTTTTTTCTTACCTCTTTTCTGCAAACTAAAAAAAAAAGAAAGAAACAACTTTAAACTCAAGTTTTCTTAGGTAATGGAGAATTTCCTTGTACATGGTCCAAAAAGGGATGAAATGAGAGGTCTCGTGGTACAAGATGTGTATATCTTCTCTACTTACCAGCAATACACTCTAGTTTCTTATACATAATATTTCCATACATTATCTCATTTTGGAATCACAAAATTTCAAAGTTATTAAGGGCCTCATTAGCATTTTAGTCCAACCCATACCTGAATAAGAATACTTTCTATAATCATGTCACCTGCACTGCAGCCATCATGCTATATTAGATTCTATGTTGGGCTTTCCTACCACCTGAAGGCCACGTACCCCCCCCTTCCTCTCCCCAACACATTTTGTCTTCTCTTTATTAAAATGTAAACCTTGAGGGCAAGAGGCTGCCTTGCTATTGTGTGCACAATGCCTAGTGCACACTAAGATACTCTCTCTCTCACCCTTCCTCCCCAGCCCCACTTCCTCCCTTGTCATCCTTCCAAAGTGGTCACCTAGCCCTTACTTGAAGACCTCCAAAGAGGGAAACTCACCACCTACTGAGAGCTATCCTACTTTTAGACAGTTATATTTGTTAGAAAGTTTTTTGTTTGTTTGTTTTTCTGACATCAATCTCAAGTTTGTCTCTTGGTAAATCCTTACAAACCTTTCTGTGGGGTAACTGCTACAAGATTATTATTACCATTTAAAAAAGAAAAGAAAGAGAAGAGCAGAAAAATTAAAAACTTATAGAAGGGGAGAAAAACACTAATCATTCTTTTGAAAAGTCTAATTTCCAACCCATGTCAGAAGATAAATACCTGATTTCAAAGATGACTTTTAAAATACATGAACATAAGGCAATGTGAGACATTAAGGATGTTTAGCACCTTAACATATACTAATACTTCATAACACCACAAAAGCATCTTCTGTGTTCAATTTCACAAAAGCCAGCCATAGACCAGAATGTCACCATAATCCTAGCACTCATCTTTTGGCAAATGACAGCTGACTGTAATTTAATACAGTGGTTAGCTCAGAGTGTGGGCATACTGAAAATGGTTCATCTTGGATGCATGGTAACTTGTCATGACATCTGGGTCTTTAATAAGCACTCTATCAAATAAAGATCCTTGAGAATAGTAAACTAAAACAGAATGTCTCATTACAAGGGTAATGCTTGCAGACAAGGAGATCTGTTGATTTAACACTGTAAAAGGAGGTGAACACAATGCCAGAGTTTATTCAGAAGCATTAAATTAATGCTTCAGCATCCTGCAGGCTGTCTACAGCAGACACTGGTACAGACATAATCACTGGCCTAGACAGTCAGTAGCAGTTAGGATGCACCTAAGTCTTGTGACTGGATTCAATGCACATCTATATCATGCTCTCTTCAGTCAAAATAAATGACCTGCTAGCTAATGGAATCACTAGAAATACAAAAATCTGAGAACCATTTAACTTGGAACAAATCTGAAGAGATCCTAAATTTCTCTTAGCTCTTATAGGCATTCTGTATATTTCCTTTATCAGACAGAAGCATCTTTTAGAAAGCTTCAGGAAAAAGGAAGCAGCGACCTAGTGGAAAAGTAGAACAAGGATTGTGAGGTTTTTGTCTTGTTTTGCTTGGGGAAGGTGGAAATAGGAAATTCTCGTGGGGGGAAAACATCTGAGATTTATACACCACCTTCCCCTTAAGGGCTTTTCAGAGTCATGATTTGATGAGCTGATTAAGAAAAAAAAACATTCAGCCTGGAATGCAGGAAAAGAGATGACTCACTCACTAATATGGGTTTGATTTTTTTTCCCCTCTGTGCTATGGGATTACTAAATGCCCAAGTATACTCTCTTGGGATCTTTCCCAAAGTCTTTACTTGTCCCAACAAACTTCAAACACTACTATGCTCCTCTCAATGTAAACTGGTGCCCTTTCATTTTCATTATTAACACAAATGATTTCTTCCAGGTGCTTTGCGAGGTAGGAAATGGTAAAGAATATTCCCAAGGGAATGCATCACTGGGAGATACCATGGCAAAGGAAGGGGGGAGGGAAGGAAGGAAAGAATGGAGGGAGAGAAAGGAAGGGAGCATTTATTAAGTACCTACTATGTGTCAGAAATCGTACAAAGCACTTTACAAATACTATCTCATTTGAAATTCACAATAACTCTGGGAGGAATGTACTATTATCTTCATTTTCCAGAGGAAACTGAGGCAGATGGAAATTACTGACCCAGGTGCACACAGCTTGTAAGTATCTGAAGCTAGATTTGAACTTAATTCTTCCTGACTTCAGGCCCAGTGCTTTACCAGTAGTAGTGCATCACCTAGCTGACTCTGAACACTGTGTGAGATTATCAGAAGACCTGGGTTTGAATCCTGACTCTAAACACCTAACAAGTTTTGTGGCACAGGTCAAGTCCCTTTCCTTCTCTGAGTCCTTCGTTCATCTCCAAAATGGGAACAACTAGACCTGTAAACCTTACAGTACTATAAGTGTGATTTGTTGTTAAAAGTATTTAACATCCAATTAATTACCAAACATTTATTAAGCAGCTACCAAGTAGAGGATCCTGTAAATACAAAGGCGAAAATTGCCTTGCCTTTAAGGTGCTTCCTTAAGGTGCTTCCTTAATTCTCTTGTGAAAAACATAAAGACACATATACAAAATATATGCAAAGAAAATATAAGATAAATTAGGGAATGGAGCAGGCAGCAGCACCTGAAGGGAAAAAGAAAGGTTTCAAGTAAGAGATGGCACCTGCGCTCAGCTTTGAATGAAATGAGGTTTTATGCCAGGGAGTAAGGAGGGAAGGCATTAAAGGTAGGAAGGCAAATTGAAGACAGAAGATGGAACATCATGTGCAATACATACAATGGAGGTAGATTTGTGGGGTTTGTAAAACGTGTGAAGGAGAATAATGTATAAGATTAGAGAGGTGGCTAGAGTCATGTGGCCAAGGGCATTAAATGCCCAACACAGCAGTTTGATACCACAGGTAAAAGGGATTCACCAGAGTTCATTGAGCAAGACAGTAACATAATTAGGCCTGTGCTTAAATACCACTTTGGCAGCTGTGTAGAGAATGGATTAGACAAAAAGACCCATTAGGAGGCTTCTGTGACAGTCCAGTTGAGGGGCTATGATAGCCTGAACTATGGTAGTGAGTATGCGGAGTGAAGGGTGGGAGGGAAACTAATTAGGAGCCTAGTGCAATAGTCCAGGGGTGATGATGGTAGCCTCAACAATGTTGGTGGCTCTATGAAAGTGCAGGGAAGGACAGATGCAAGAGACTCATTTTCAGCTCTTACAAGAAGCCCTCTACAATTCTGCACTCTAGGTCTGACTTGATAAACAATCTCTGATCTCTCCTGTTGTCTTTTTTTTTTTTTTTTTTTTTAGTCTGTGGCTAATACCCAGGAATAAAAGAGTGAATTTAATTTCTAAAAAAACAAAACAAAATAAAACTAGGCTCTGATCCAACAAGTGCTTTTTTTTATGGGGCAGTAATAACTAGAGAAGATTTTGAAGCAAAAATTAGCATAAATTAGGAATGCAATACTTTTAAAAACCAGCCTAATGAACAATCATTATCTTGTCATGCTTTACCCACTAATTGCTTCTGCCTGTTCTCTTCACATGACTTGTATGTATTCTGGAAGGATTCCATAAAGGGGAGAAAAATATAATAATGATTTTGCATTTCTGTACAGTCTTCACCTAAGGAAAGAGGATATTAAACACAAAATTTGTTCTTAGCTAATTCTCACATATAGGGAATGTTATTTAAGGATAAGCAAACCTGGTAAGACAAAAAGGCTAATGGACAAATAGGAAGAAGAAAATGTATGATGGGGGGCAGAGTCAAGATGATGGCGTAGAAACAGAACTCCATGGCTCCCCCCATAACCACCTCAAATACTTATAAAATATGACTCTAAACAAATTTTAGAGCTCCAGAACTCATAAAATGACAGAAAAACAAGGCTCCCGCTGAAGGCAGCCAGGCCGGAAAGGGCTCATTGCAATACGCTGGGAGCAGAGCCCTATGTGGTTTTAGCCCCAGGCCATCCAGGAGAAGTCCCAGCTGGAGCTTTCAGGAGAGTGGATCACCAGCAGCTGTGGTGGTTTCCAGAATTACCAACCCATAAGAGCCAAGGACAAAGGAAAAAAGGTAAGTGGAACTAAGCTAAATTTCAGGGAAAGGGTCTGGCTGACTGCCTCCAGAGCTAGAAGCAGTCTGAAGTGGCAGCCCTGCAGCCACCTCCACATGGCTGTTATGGGAATCTAAAGATCTTCCCTGCCCCTAGGCCCTTTGCTAAAGTGGCTACGTGACTCTGAGGACCCTTGGATATTTGAAAGTATACTCTGTTCCTTAATAGGCTGAATGTGGTCACATGGAGCCTGTGGCGCCAGGCTTGTTTTCCAGGAATGCCCGTGCCTTGTAGCTTTGTGATTGGGCAGTGGGTCCAGA